>OMLP01017113.1:0-35542 GCA_900302685.1 Spondyliosoma cantharus
CTGGGACTGTCCCCCCCCATTTCCAATCTATGCCATTAACTAAGATAACTGACTCTAGCTCGGCATAACCGTAACTTAAGTAAAAGTAAGAATTTCGGACTTATCTCTTGTGGAATCTTGCTTTTCAGAGGGCTTTGCTCATATTTGTCCAGGTTTTAAAGTACTCCTGCACCCATAATACAATTGGAACAGTAAGAAGTGATTGCTGAAAAAATTTCAGAGCGAGACATCTCTAACTCTTGTTTTACATTTGAGCTTCAAGATAGAATACTCAGATAATTTAGTCTGGTTAGAGCTTAATGTGGCAGAGCTTTCATTCTTGTGTATTGCTGTGAACAGTTGAAACAGCCTTATTGTATTACCTACTGTACGTTTTCATCATGCACCTTTCTATTGGAGTACATGTCATTTGAAATGGTTGTCATTTCAGCGTGTAGGGCTGCCTTGTTTAATGTGTCCTCTTTGTTGGTGTTACTCAGTGTATTTCACTCAGGCTGTATTTTAAGGATGTTGTCATGGAGTTCTGTTGAATCTAAATGTGTGTGTATTTGTAATCCTTAGATCTTATCAAAGTGACTTGCTCATATAAACTTTTGTAATTTAACCTGTTTTATAACAAAGGTTTTTTGTCATGGAAGGTTTTATTTTGTGCATTTGACATTTCGTTTTTATCACATATGTCATCATAAAATATAGCTTTTTATTCACAAAATATTATTACATTTAGCTGTTTCCATACAGGTTTTCCATTTTTGATACAAACATTATGCAAGAAATATCTTTATAGAAAGCTAAAGCTATAGATAGAAGCAGAGATAGGATGCTAGAGAAGCCCAGATAGTCAGAGTGAAGAGAGAGAGAGCAGTGTTGAAACAGGGACTTCCCTGAGCCTCCATCATCTGCAGGGAGGGAAAAAAAACACTCTCACACACACAGCCTCCCACATACACACACACACGCACACTGTGCTCAGAGCTAGCAAGGGGCTTTAAACAGCTTCACACTAAATAGAGACAAAGGGACTGTAACCTGCCACAATGGAGGAAAACATGGATGAATCGCAAAGCCAGAAAGGTAGGACAGAAGAGCAATTTGTTATTTTTTATCTTTCATCAGCTGTACCATTCTGCCATTGTTCTGTTCATCCATCATGGGATTCCTTTGTGTGTGTTGTGGGCAGAGAGAAAGAAGACAGCATTCATGTCCTGCAGAAAAAACAACGAACAGATTTTGTCTATATGTTTATTTTCAACATTCTGTTGCAAAATTCACAGAAATGGTTTCCCTTATTGTTATTATTTAACAGATGAAAAGGAAAGAGGCTGTGATCAAACAAGACATCTATATGTCTGCTTCTGATAATACCACAGATTATGCAACTCTATTTTGTTAGGTGTTTTGATGAATGGATGCATAAATGAGCAGATTGTTTGTGATAGGGATGGGAGGAGATGGCAGACACAGGAGGATCGGTGTTGTTTTGGGGGCTGGATGGACAGATGGATGGACAGATGCATGGATGGTTGGATGGATGGAGGAGGTGGGAGTGGCAGGGGGGAGGAAAGGGGTAGAAGAGGGTGAGAGAAGGAGGGAGCATGGGGCAAAACCTTGCAATAAAGACTAAAAATCCGCGGGAGGAGGGATAAGTGGAGCAGTGATTGATGCGTCCATTGGGGTTTTCTTTGTTAGCCTCCATTGTTGATGCTTCACGCTTGTCTGAACGCCTTTTCCTCTCCTCTCTCCCTGGCTCTCTGCATGTCTCCCTTTTTTCTGCTGTCTGTGTCACTCCCTACCATTTCCCTCCATTTTCTCTCTATCATTGGCCCTCTCACTTCATGGGTTTTTTCTTCTGTCATTCTGACTCAGTTTATTTCAAAATGGATTTTCTGGTTCTGTCAGTCTGTCCCATTTCCTCTGCAGGTGTCTGTCTCCTGTCTCTCTCTTTCTTTTTCTGTCTCTCTCTCCCAAACCATCTATTTGGACTCATCTCTCGCTCACCTCCATCTCACTGTGCCTGTTCCCTCCCTCTATTCCTCCTTCCTATTTTATTTCTCCGTCCATCGGTTGCCCGTTTCTAATATAGCACATTCCATTTTAATCAAAGGTGATCTCTTGTTCTATGTTTTATTTCTACATAACGTATTCATGATTTTCATCGCATCCTCCCATATTGTTGTTGTTGTTGGGGGTAAAAAATGGGCGTGTCCATTTTCTTCATCGCACCTTCAGTCTGAAATCAGACGTGAGCGGTGCTGCCCACAAAGATTCACAAATCCAAACGATGATGGAGGTGGTTTTCATAAAAAATAAACCGTGACTTGAATTTTTCATCGTATTAATGTTTATTAACACTGTATCTATGGTAACACCGTTATGGAATTGTCTTCTGTTGTGTGATAGGCGGATTTATATGTTTTTTCGGGAAGGAACCTGTTTAGCCAATCAGAAAGCTGAATGGGGAGGTACGATGTTTCAAACGAACATGATATTCATCCCAGCCACTTTTCTTTTTTTCCCTAGCTATCACCCCCACTCTTCTGTTCATCCATTCAACTAGTTCCCATCCCACATCCATGTCATTCTTTCCATCATCATTGCTTTCTTTCATACATTCTTGTATAATTTAGCTGTCACTGGCCTCCCCCTCTCTCTTCCTCTTCTTAAACTTTTCATAAATGGGATGCACACAGCTGACAAAATACAGGTGTGTGGGATGACAAATGGCAGGACAGGTGAGAATGAGATACAGGAAACAGTGAATCTATACAACAAGGCAGAGAGAGTGAGTGATGCAGGACAGCTGTTTGAGACATGAAGAGACGGATCTGGACGCGGTACAAGGACTTTATTTTTAATTAATAAATACCTTTAATTTGTATAGGGTTAGTATTGATGATAACCTTTTTAATGCTTGGATGCATTTTCAGTTTGTTTGTATGTCTGAGGTCTGGGAAGGTCATAAATGAGTGTAACTGAAGGTTTAATTGTTAAGCTGGTTGCAGAAAGTGGGAGCAATTTACTGCACTTCTGAAAATGCTAACATTTTAGAATATCTGACTGTTGTTGTTTATTTTGTTGACCATTGGCTGAACAGATGACTGACACAGATTACCAAAGGTGTGTTGCAGGCTATCATCATCAGAAATAAACATTTGAATTTAGGATCCTCAATTCAGGTTACAGTATACGAATTATACAGCTGGCAGTCTCGCCTAAGTACAATTTAATTATAAAATGTGTTTAAATAAATTATGTTGAATTTACCAGTGAAAAAAGAAATGTGCAGCACAATTAGAATAAAAACTAATTCTAGCTACAGTGTTGCAACATGATCTAGACTTTATGTTGTTGGTTGGTTTGGGGCTCACTGGATTCTCTGTGCAAGTTCTCCACAATTTTGCTGAAATTAGTCATCAAAGCTTGACTTAAAGCGTGATTCAGATGCTTTAAAGTTAACAATGATCGCCCAAACGTTGTGAAAATTGTTCTTTTGTATTTTGGTATACTTATTGTGAGGCAGTATTTCACTTTCAGACAGGATTACCATCACAGAGGAGGTGGAGAAAAAAATATTCACTATGTTCTTCTGTAATTGAAGTCATGGTTTATGATAGCATTTTAACCAATTACAGGATGTGCTCTGTGATAGTGAACATTCAGGACAAATCTTAAAACACACATGAAACAGATAGTAATATCATTCAGTGTGACCTACACCCCTTGAAGATATCATGATCTTCAGCAGAAATATGGATGTCCAAAAATCTGCTTAATGATCATAGAAAAAAGACACTTCAGAACTTGGGTGAGAATCACCTTATTTTTAAGTTTTCTTTGGTATTAAAACAATCCAGTGATAGTTGTCTTTATATCCATGGCTGCACTGCAACATGAACTGCTAAAAGCTAGTTCTGCATACTTTCAGTTTGTGCCGCTTTGACAAAATGGAAACACATATAGTATTTCTATATAAAAAAAAAACATGGCTTGGAAGCGAATACCAGTACCTATCTGTTTCTAACTTTACAACCATAAGCTTCATTGCGTTCTCCTCAAGTTATTTTGTACTGTTATTATCATGTTGGTCTGAAATAACATAATATAAACATAGTCATAAACATAATGATGTTAGCATGTTTCAATCGATTAGTAAAAACATTTGACTTTAACATTTCCACAGAGAATTTACACTTCTTACAGCTCTTTCTGCATAAACAAATTCAGAGTCCACAAAACCATAGGCCGTAGTTAAAGATGGGAAAAATTACAGGAGGATCAATGAGTTCGCTGAAATTGGCAAATTCTTACCAGTGAGGGTGAAAAATTACCCTCTGGATTAGTATCACAGCACAGGTAATGTTGAAATCATCCTCCCCATAGAGATATTAAAGCAGTCCAAACAAGGCTTTGGTCTTTATTTATACTTCTCAAAACACAATATTGATGGAATTCCATGGTAAGTAGGAACGTAATCATATTACTCATCAGCTGCATCGTCTTAGTATATAAGAAATCTCGAATGTGAGTTATCCACAGGGATCAGTAAAGTTTCATGTTCTCTAATCTAATCTGAGAGCTAGTGTTAAAGATTTGAATGAGAAATTGTGATAGAGACACAACAAGAGGTTTTAATCTGTTTCTCCTGTAGCAGGTCATCCTGCTGGGCACTTAGCACTGCTTTTACAGACTGTGACTGGATATTGTAGGTTCTCTTTCTAAATCTCAGACTGGCAATTGTCTGAGTTGTAACAGTATTTGCTCCTTACATATTTCAGATAAACTGAATTAAGTGCTCCCACAACACTCATTTAGCCTGCATATTTACTATTTAAAGAAATGGAGCAGAACTAATACAGCCTATTTTCTGTTTGGAAGACAGTTGCCACAGGTGAACACAGAGATCACCACTCACCCATCTACATATAAATCTGTTTGACTTGTCAGTACTGTGCACAGTTCACCCGACCATGTCTTTGTGTGTAGATGACAGGGCTGCACCTTGTCTTTGTGTGATTAGTATGCTAATTGATTTTCATACTGTAAGGAAAGCCAATGGCTGCAGAATCAAAGGAAAATGTCACATTTTCTGAGCCAATTAATGTAAGCACAAATCCAGAGCTTGCTGCTATTAAAATACAATGTTCTGGCTAAATTGAACACTCAATGTATACAGACTGTTGTGCGGCAGAATGGATATTTGAACTGGTTACACCTGAAGCAGGTGGGACAGGGTTGTGTCCAAACAAGATGGTAAGCTTTGATTTTGAGATTGTGCCTTTAGTTTTTGGACCCAGCAGTGCTGCGAAACTTCAACTTTTCACTATGTATAGGTAAGTTAACATAAAGACTACAGTACGCCACATAAAGTTACAAAGCAACCACCAGCTGTAAGTTGAATGCTGACATGATAAGTAGAAGTGATAGAATCAGAATGACACAAAGTAGAACGATGGTTTCTGTCCTAAAACCTGCTGAATGTATAATATGAAATTTGTTGATATGAAAGACACCTGCACTCAGGGTCATTACTTTTGATCTTTTCAACTAATACAATGTTATACTTGACAGATATTTTCAAATTTTGTGCATTCCATAGGATCAACTATCTGTCTTATTCTGTTGTTGAGTTGTGACTCAATTCAATAGTGTGTATTTGTAATCTAGCAAATTCTGATTAGTTATATGTCAGAAAGTGGCTGCTATATAAGTGATTCCCACCCAGTGCCTTCCTCTGAAAAAAAATGTAGCTATTCACCAAGTGTGTTTCATTAAAACGTAATATTTAAAGTCTCCATCATTTATAGCCAAAACAGATATGACCCTATCACAAAGGACTCCTCCAGCCTGATGGGGCTCTTCAGGACTTGCTGCCATAGAGAAAAATGTCATTTTATGGAACTAATTTCTCACTTAATATACATTTTTTTTTTGCCTAATTAGAACAAATGAAAAACTGGGTGACAGAGTCATGGGTACTGGTGATAAAATACTTGTTACTTGTTTTATATATTAAGGTTAGTTGACAATTCTTGACAACAGTATTCTTTCTTTGTGGATGGAAGTTCTCTCTTTTGCAGGACCTTTCTCCAGACAGTATGGAATGGGTCTGACACTGAGCACAGTGGTGTGCCAGTTATAGGCCCATGGAGGTATATAATTTAGATCTCGCTTAAAGTTGAAAGATACCAAAATAAACATGCTCCAATACCCAGATTACAAGCAAAAACCTAGGACACCATCTTTGGTTTGTGTCCTGTATTTGTTTGGGCAAAAGACAAGACAGTCTCCAAAGAACTGAATGCTGCAAACTCAAGCCTGAGGAAAACACAGATCAAACAAAGTGCACCTCACACCTTATGCTTCTTATTCAGTTATCGTTAAATTTAGTTCAGTCCAACAGGAAACATAAAACATATCGCTTCATGCGTATTCAAGATGATTCTCAGGAAATCCCTGCTTGTTGTAGGGTGTTTCACTGAGAAAATAGTTTTTATGATCTGGACAGCGATTAAGACTCTAAAAACTGTTAAAGGTCCTTTTTAGGAAAAAGTACAAAGGGTATAATGGTCTGTACTTGACATGGATCTAGGTATACCTGATATTGCCACTTCCTAAACCTGAAGAAGCAGCAATAATTACTTGCCCTGGACAATCTGGAAAATTACATTTTAATTTATTGTGAAAGTCGGTGTGAAAACTGACAGGAGTCATACAGCTGAAAGTGGACCATGTGTATCTGCCTCATGTCCATTTCATTATTATGACCACTAATAGAAAGGGACTTAATGGAGAGAGGAATAAGTCAATAAAAATTGACTTAGCAGGCCCACAGTGGGTGAAAGAGAGAGAGCGAGAGAGGGGAGAGCAGGGGAGGAGGGGAGAAACTGTTACTGGAGAGGGAGAGAAACAGTGGATGAAGCAATTCAATCGGAGGGTTCTGCTTTTAAGGGCAATTTCATTACCTTCCACGAATGAAAACTAGCTCAACACAAGGCCCATTCTGCTGCCTGTGAGTGTATTGCATTTACACACAGTGAGCAGCTGCATTCTTACCCATAGTGGGTGGACAAGGTTAACTCAAACCCTGATTTCAATATATTATTACTCTGCTAGTGGTAGGTCTGTGCAACCAGCTCTCCAATTCAGATAGCACCAGTTTCTGGGCAGTATTGGTATTCTTGTACCAACATCAATCCAGAATTTCCACTTGTGCTTGTATGCTTGTAAAAAAAAAAATAGAATGAGTAAATTGCTTGGAAATTTATGGAGCATATTCACACACTCCAGAGAATGAACATTTCCTATACTGAATGTTCTGCAGTACCACCTGGTCAGAGTGTCATATAGGTTCATAAAATATCCCAATTCTGATGAGCAGATTAATATTTAATGTGCCAGATGTTTGTGCTCAACCGCAAACAGGATAGTATAGTGAAAACTAGCTTCATATGGAAACAATATTGATGCACATGGTGTCAAATAGTGTACGTGGTGCAATCACATTTAGATCTTAATGATACATGAAACCAAAACAATTAATACAAATACAAAAATAATATGTGCCCATTGCCAGTTTAATATTCCTTTCCAGTAGTTGTGTCTGACCTGTTACTGTGTATGTTTCGTTTTTTTTTTTTTACTCTAACTCCTCTTATAATTATTCATCAGTGTGCAGAATGACCACTACTTCATAATTACACAAACATCAAGGTGTAGTTTAGCTCTGACAAATGAGTGACTGTGCATTATCAATATATGAGCTCGCTTACACTGTGTCTTGACTTAGGGTTAGGGTTAGCCTTAAATCAGAAAATCCTCCCGTATCACTGTAAATTCACCAAGGCTGCTGTCATAGAGTCCTGGCAGTGTTTCCAGTTTTTACTGTCTGTGGAGCTGCTCCAACATTAGTCCGTGCATGACATCATCACTACAGTCTGTCTCCGAGCTGTTTAACAGAGGGAGGGAGTGGTTCAGATTCTCCATTTGCACAATTACGATAAAGATAAAGAAAGACGGTTTGTTTCTTCCTTTCCATGTAAGGATGTCTTGCAAATGAATTGTTAGTTTGTGGCCTTGTGTGTTTTGTTTCAGTGCTGTTGAAATGGTTGGTTATAGAGCTGTTTCAGTGGAGGGTTTCAGCTTGACAGTCTAAAAAAATGTTTTTCAATCAATATAGAAAAGAAGCTATAATAGAAAAATAAAAAAACACTGTGGAATTGTTAGCTACATTGATGCAAATATTGTACACTTTAGAATTTGTTTAATTTCTTTTCCCCATGGGTTTTAAAAAACATCTTAGTGAAGCGCTGGTGTAGCGTTCATGGACATACACATGGAGTATTGTGAATTGGCTGACCCAACAGCAACCCTTTTTGCAAGAATCCACTGCTTGATTGTGATCAGTCAAAACAACTGATGTAAGTATCACATTTGTAAGTCAACTGGTAAAAGATCTTGATTGTTTAAACATGAACATGTAATCCTAAACAAACTTTGGTGAAGCATGAATAGTATATGACCATTCCAATAGTGTGACCTTTCACAATATGAACTGTTAAATTATGTCATAATTGCTGGTGTTTACAGCCTGCCTGGGTTCTGTCTGCCTGTCTGAAAGGCATCCATCACTGAAATGTGATTAGTCTCACTGGGGCTTCCCTCTCCTGCTTTCTCTTTTATTGCTGCAATGAATCCTCTTTCTCATGATTACCATAACTCTTGATACGTTTGCTGTAGCAGACATCATTCCTACATATCTCACAGTTACCGATGTTTTCATAAACAGAAAAGGACCAAATAACTGCGTTTTCCTACATTTTTTTGTCATTGTCAGAGCTGTAACCAGATGACAGCCAATCTCCTCTGTGACAGACGGGTGAACATTGAGGGTGGCTGTGATGCGTGGGCTTTCAGGATTCATCTGAGACAATGGTCTGTTAACTGACAAAAGACAAAAGTTGAGAGGACCTTCAAGATAGTGCAGCAGTAGTTGGAACAGAAGTAAAAGTAGTTCAGTAAAAAGATTTTACATGCATCAGTACCCAATGAGAAGTATTTGTATAGTCATCTTTGTATGTCATCACAACACTATTCTTATGTTTTAATCCGATTTAGGCACATCAGAAATATCTGGGTTTTGT
Organism: Spondyliosoma cantharus; assembly: GCA_900302685.1. Taxonomy (NCBI): domain Eukaryota; kingdom Metazoa; phylum Chordata; class Actinopteri; order Spariformes; family Sparidae; genus Spondyliosoma; species Spondyliosoma cantharus. Next base: position 9,141 of record OMLP01017113.1, read on the forward strand.
TGCAGCTGGAAATTGTCCAGAGGTATCCAGTGGTATAATGCTTAGAAATGTTGAAATGCAGTCTTGAACTGTGATCACTGGTTTGGCACCTGTAACTCCATCTCCTGATATGAAAGTCAGGTCATAAACATTTAATGTTAACAGGATTGGAAACATTTTGTGGAAATGTCAATTTTGTATGTAGCCTAAGACGCAATCAAATGTGAACTAGCAGTGGTTTGCAGAGACGTTAACTGCCAACATTTTATTCTGGTGACCCGGCTGATCATCTAGTTAAATTCATCCAGTAAATCTCCAGCTTCTGCAGGCAAACAAAGGTGAAGAGCATACAACAAATAATAGCAAGATAGACATCTGTTCAAAAGTTTAGTGCATTTAACAATCTAACAATCTTTGCATGTCCAACACACAACAGGAACAGGTTGGGTTTTTTTCTCAGACAGCGATGGACAGAGAGATGGAGAAGCAGGGAGGGATTTGTGGATGAACAGACAATTTGATTGGCAGCTAGGAGAATCAATTCAGGAGGCCATGCCAGCAGAGGCTACCACCATTAAGTGTGTGTGTGTGTGTGTGTGTGTGTGTGTGTGTGTGCGTGCGTGCGTGCGTGCGTGCGTGTGTGTGTGTGTTTGCACATATCCATATAATCCATATAAAAAAGGACATTCTGTAAATCTGCCTCAGACTTGAATGAAACACCATAATCACCTTGTTTTAATACATCCTGAAGAGAAACACCACCTGTGTATGTGTGATAATGACGTTTGAGTATCTTCAGTGTACATATATATTTATAGTGTTGAACTGCATCTCACTCTAAATGGTGCAGTGGGGCTGAACTTGTCATTTTCCATTAGACCAGGGCATTGACTCTTGAGTGCATCTTCAGGCCACCCCCCTTCTCTCTCTCTCCCTCTCTCTTTCTCTCTCCCTCTGCCACTCTCTTGCGCTCTCTCTCTGTATGTGTGTTCCTGTGTGAGACCTCAGTAATCCTCTCTCAGAGCTAAGACACAGTGATCCAGACACACAGAAGCACACATACAGCAGCTATGTTGTCTGTTAGACAATCAGGCGAGACAGAGTCCAAATTGCTGCCTAATGAGCACCAAGACTGAGAAAGTATGAATTGGGGGGGGGGGTTCTTTTAAGTGATTTGGTTTGTGTAGATGCTGCTATTAAATAAAATATCACTGTGTTATTATGATCTGATGGATTCATCCACTCAAAGTTCAGTTAAAAATCATCCTCTCGACATTATAAAGTTCATTGTCACCATAATAATAATATAAACTGATTTAAAGATATATAATATAGTACAGAGATGATTTAAAATGTTTTAATATGAATCGCTGTTTATACTTTTTCACTTTTTGTGAGGTGAAAATGCTCTTTGAATATGTGTGGTCCCTAATTACTAACTATGTTTCGTAATTTGAGCATGGTGGGCAAGTGACAAGAAGTCAGTCAATTAAGGCAATGAAGGATACCAGAACTAGACCTAAGAGGCAAGTCAGCAAAAAACAATAAAGTAACCGTATTCACCTGTTCTTTAACACATGAGAGAAAACTATTAGAGCTGCAACGATTACTCGAGTAATTCGAATAATTCGATTACAAAAAATGGTCGAAGCAAAATCTCTGCCTCGAGGCTTCGTTTAATTCCCCTCAACCACATTATGTGGCCTTGCTTAGCTCAGGGATCATTTTTCCACACGGACTGTTATTGCGGACACACACCACTACGTTCAGAATTGAGTCAGCGCGATGGCGGAGAGCCAAGAAACCGTTCGCAAAAATCAGAGAATGTCCAAAGTTTGGGATCATTTCACACGTAAAAATGAAATACCTGTTTTTTTCAGGAATAAAAGCCAGTTGCTTGGTCTATTTAACAGGCCTGTCATTTTCATTATGCATTAGTTGGTATTGTTGTTTAATAATGCAAAATTATTTTTGATTAGATTACTCGATTAATCGATGGGATAATCGGTCAATTCTAAAAATATTTGATAGCTGCAGCCCTATTGCTTATTTATTATTATCATCATCAACATGGGAAATGTGGTTTATTTAGAAGTGCCACATGGACTGCCTTGATGAAGTAAAATGAATAATTCACCCAACATATACATTCAAGCTGTTTAAGGATGTCAAGCAGACATTGGGTGTGTCTGAAGAAAACTTCTGTATGTATTCGGGGGATCAAAATGGATCATGGATGGGATCATTTTAAACTCAAGTTGAAGCATCAAAAAAGACATTATGCTCATTTTCAGGTTCATGGTTGAATTTTGGGCAACTGCTAGAATAGGTTCACATGCTTTAATGTTCAAAAACACATCAGTTTTCTCTTACTGCAACACTGTATTCCTCCTCTTTCTGAAATGCTCTGTTTCAGCTCCTGTCTTTTTTACACACCCCTTCTGAATATAATCCCGGTCTGCTCTGATTGGTCAGCTCACACATGTCTGAGCCAGCACTACTAACAATAACAACAGAGCAGCTGTGTTCAACTAGCCGCTAGGTATCAATAATGTCAATGTGTGACATGGTGATGCAGTGTGATGTCACAGATTAAAAGGCAGGGTGAGTGAAGAGGCGTTCAAGGAGCAGCATTTCCTGTGGGAGAGAGGAGCTTGTATTTGTGTGGATATTTTACATGCACAGGAACATATAAATCACTGAAGGAAAGGAATAAAGATGAAAAAGCAAAATAGATCTCCCGTAGAGAGGGATCAGTCTCAGACTCCTGCATGATCTGGTGCTTGTCATTGAGTTTTATGGAGATTTTACTGTATACCGTTTGTGTTTTTAACAAATACATTGCTAGGTGTCATCTTTCAATGGATTTGTTGACAATAACAGAAATGCTAAATATTGCCCACACCATTCTCAAAATACGCTGACAGTAGCAATCAGGACATGCAGCAAATGAATATGGATATCACGAATAATAATTTAGACTGTGAACACTTTCCAAGTTTAACAGTGGAGTAGTTAGACAATAAATTCCACGATATGTGGATGCTGGAGTTCAGGTTACACTCTCCCTGTGATAACGTGCCAACTGTAGACAGCCGGGTCATCCGTGCACAAATTCCAGAAATCTTTGTGTCTGCACAGAGAAATCCATTCACAGGGTTCAGAGTCTAAAGACAGACTGTGTGTGTGTTCTGCTGGATCTTTAATGTTTGTGCTGACAGCTGAAAAGCTGTGAGCAGAGACACTCTTGACATTTCACATCCGCTTTCTCTGAATTAACTACTAGTTTCTTACACAAATCCTTTTCTGCATCATCTAAAAAACATCTCTGCCAGTTGTTTGCATCTTACGATTGACACTGAAGAAATATTTTAGCTAAAGTCAAACTTATGACAACATGCAATCTCTATGATGGTTTGAATGTCAATGTCACCCATGGCGATGCAGCCAAGAAAAAACAAAACTAAAGAGCATTTCTCACATCTTGTTTGCTCAACTTGCCTGGGGATCCTTTGCACAAAATATGGATTGGGATGGTGTAATGACATTTGAGTCAGCAGAGGAGAGAAACCAGTAACAAGATGCCTGGAAGCTGGCCTCTAGAGAGCCAATCCAAACCAGTCAGATAGTACCATTTTCATCTTCTGGCTCTTCAAACTCACGACACAGCTAATGAACGATGACGGTACTGTTAGTCATGATCTCTTTAGAAAGAATGCTGGCTCAAATTATCCGTAATTCAAGCTATCTATATGATACACTCAAGACTGTTCAATTCCACAACTGGGAGTGGCTCAGAGATGCTTCAGCTTTCCATTTTCTCCTGTCTTCCTGCTGTACAATAAACACTGTCTGTCTCTGTGCTCGCTCTCAGTGAAGGTAATAAAACTTGTAAGGCTTTAATGCCTCTGTGGCACACAAAGACGTGCTCAAGGATTGACTGTGTGGGCTGATGAATAAACAGTTGTTACCTTCTTAGATGTCTGTCCATCTCTCTCTCACACACACACTCTCTCCCTCTCAGACAGCAACCGAAGAGAGATCTGAATACCTACACCAAGACAGAGAGGTCTGTTGAGTGCTCCTCTGCCAGCAGAATTCATCTTTTGGGGAATTATCTGAACATTTTCAAACGGCAACAGTATTCGTCCTCCCACACACAGGGAGGAGTCAAGATGCTGACTAGCTGGCCTGCTGGCTGGCTTTTGAGTAGAATGGGTGGCTGTACCCTGCTGTGCTCCTCTCAGTCTGTTGTTGGTGATTGGTTGCAGGCTTGTGGCTACAAAGCTGGGACAGTCACTAAGGTCATCTGGCTCTCAGAGGAAAAGGCAGCATGACCAGAATTCTCACTGCTTTTGGTCTGTTTGCCTTCACTCAGACAATACTCACACACCGAGCTGGAGAAAAAGCACACAAAGCAAAGAGACGTGCATTGTGCTGTGCACACAGAAAGAAGTCAGAAGAGTCTTCAGTCCTGCCGGCTGCATTGTGAGATTTCTCAGGTCACTGTACAACTACAATACTAACATGCGGATTTTTCCGAAAGAAATAAGGTTTACCATGATATTTCATTTTAGTTCCTTGTGTTAGCATGCTAAAATTAGCAAATTAGCACTTAACAAGTACAGCTGAAGCTGATGATGATGATGATGAAGCTTGGCAGGTATCAAAATATTGGATGAATAAAAATGTGATATTAAATCAAAAGGGGTCATCGGAGTCCAAAATCATCCCGAGGGGAACATTAATGTCTGTAGTGATGGTCATCGATCAAAAATCACAATTGTGAACCTCATGGTGGCACTGCGGAAAAATCTAAGGATCATCAATGTTTTTAGGATTCTTGCTCTAAAAAAAAAAAAGGCTGAAAATCCATTCAATATTTGCTGCTATTTTTCACAAGATAAGTGAAAAATTTACTTTAAGCAGCTGGTTGTTCTAGAGGAAAAGAGTAACTATGATTCAGCTACATAAATTACCAACAATAACAGGAGTCATCTTCTGGGGACGACAAATGTCTGTGCAAAAAATATAAAGGTCATCCGTTGAGCTGTTGAGATACGGTAGTGTCAATCACTGTAGTTCGAGTCACTGGATGCTGACTCTGGATATAAGCTGACTATTTCAGGCCCCCCGCAACACGCGCTTGTCTGAGGGGAGGGAAAGGCGGTTTGTCGTGGGCAGTTGCAAGATGTCACCACAGTCAGCTTGAAGGTGCGGTAGTTGATGGAAAAGCAAATCCGGATGGCACGGTTTGACTCGATGCAGCCAAAGATTTCAGTCAAAAAGCCCCATATTTCGCAAGGTCACTGTCGCTTCATCCTGGGCTTAGCGCTGCTTAGAATATTGTGATGGTGGCTTAAAGAAATAAAAATGACCCAGAGTGTTCTTTTTCCCAATAGCAGAATGACAATAGGTGCAGCAATACACACTGCGGCGATCTGGTCTAGCAATGTAAGATAACGACCAAAATGACCAACTGACAGATGTTCATTACAATCACAAGAGCCGCAACACGAGCATGGCTAAAAATTGGAATCTTTCACACTGGATACAAAGTGGTTTTCTTTGTATTAATCAGTCCTGAAATGTACAGCATCGGACTTGAACACAACTCGTTTCTAATTCATATCTGAGACACATACACATCCAAGGGCTGTAATAACCTGCAGAAGTAAATTGTCTTTTCAAGAATAGGATTGGTTTTCTGCAGAGTTCCAATGTTTACCAGGGTAAGGGGCGAAGATGAGCACCAGTGGGTCTGAATAATTTATGTTGCAGAGGATGATAAGCATAAAGTCTAAGAAAAAGGGAAGGCCAGTAGTGTTGTTCTTTGCACACATAAGTCACACAAACCACATAACACTTGAGGGATTGGAGACAAAAGACCTCAAAAGCAATTACGGTTTACGAAATGACCTTTTGCACACTATGACGAAGTTAGTGTAGGAGGAATTGAACCCAGAGGCAGAAAGGAAAGATGGGACGGTAAGGAAAAGATTTTGGATTTCTTTGATTCAGAGCATGCTTTTGACGCCAACACACATAACAACCCAACATGTTTGTGTGTGTGCGCGCTCCAGTGTGTCACAAAATGATCAGATCATCAGCCATCAGATTCAACAGGCAGAGTGTTTCCCCGGCAACAATGACTTACCCTTCTCCTCCGACTTTGGTGATCTTGAGGCGAAAGTCCACAGAGTTCAAGTTGGGGGGCTTCCACTTGAGGATTTCATCACACCTCCCGGCCTTGTATCTCTGCAGAGACACCAAATCACGAGAAATTAAACAAGGGAGCAGTTGTTCATTTTTGTCAACCCATAACTCTGCAGATGGCTGAGTAATTTGGGAACTGAGTAGAATTTTTAAGCAACAGTCACAGTTAATGATCCTCATACAAATTAGGCTCCATTATGATACACTGTTGGTATCTAACTATCTAGAGCAGCAAGACATGAAAATGAATTGATCTTAATTTAAAAATTAGTCTCTTGGTACCAACAAGGTCATGAACTGCAAACAACAAAAAGGGAGCTAATTAAAGAATTAGCTCAATAGCTCCACATTTGAAATGAAATGATTATAAGGAGACGGTTTAACGGTGGGAGCACAAGAATAGATTTGTGAACAGATTACAGGCTGACAAATTATGATTCCAAAAATTCCATTTTTTACATCACTACAGCTTACGAATGTGTAGCAACATATGACACAACCAAACAACACACTTTGATCATTTATGCATGCCTGACATTTCAGAGGACATGAAGACAGGTCCACTGGAACATGAGAAATGTAAAGGCATGACGAGTGGAGGCGGGAACAGATGATCAGACTCAGTCACTGTCAGGTTGCTCGGTAACAGAAGTCTACTCCAAGGGAATGTGTTGAAAAGGAGACAGGATTCCTCAGGTGAACCTGCGCTGTCATAGCTCAGGACCAAATAAGGGGTTCCCAGCCCCACCCACGTGTGGCCCCTTGGCAGGACTTACTAACTAACTTGAAATCATCGTCTGCAGGGAGAAACATACCGCCACTTGTCAGAAAATCTACTCTACTCCTCCACACAAGGCCTGGTGTCTGAGTTTGGCAAGATGTTGGACCTGCTGAATCTCACGAAAATTTTGCAGCATGACAAGCTTTCAAATGTTTTTTAGTCATTTCAGGGTCAAGCCCAGTACCTGCAATATATTCTCATGTTGTACAATTCTGCTGCCTACATTTTACATCTGATGTCAAAGTTCAGTGTCACTGCAGAATGCAATGGGCTTTGTAAGCTTGAAACCATGGGAATTTCATACTGTGTTGTCTGACCCCGTCTTAAGGCACATGTGTTTGCAGCAGCAGACTGTGAGCTGTAGTTGCCCGGGTAAACACACCATCACGTTGGCAGCTGCAGCAAATCTGGGGGCTTGAGGGTAGGGTGCTGGGATGGGGTATGTGGAGAGGGCCGGGCCAAAGAATCATGTCTGTCTCTGTTCAGAGACAATTTTTTATAGTGGACTGAGAGAGAGCTTTGTCACATGGTGAAAATAAAATCATCTGAAGCTTGATACCAGCAAAACCAAGAGCAGGTGGTAGACTACAATGCTCCAAATATGAATGTAGCTGAAAATACGCAGGCACGCACGTACGCACGTACGCACACAGTGAGAGAGAAAGACCCTAACCCTAACCCCACAGAAGATCTATACAATCACAATGGTGTGAAGTGAATAAATTTAGACTACATTTATATAGCATTTTTCTAGTCTTACTAACCGCCCAAAGAGTTTAACAACACAAGGCAGCATTCACCCACATAAAACAAGATCTATACAGTACAATCATCACAGTTTCAAGGTGGGCACCCAAGATAAGTAAATGAACAGCATTTAGTGTTTATAGCAGTTTTCTAGCCGAGCACACAACGTACTTTACAACAGAAGCCAGCATTCACCAATTCACACACACATTCAAACATTGGAGGCAGATGCCACCATGCAAAGTGCCACCTGCTCATAAAGAGCAGTAACCATTCACACACTCTCACACACCGATGGCGATGCCTTTAGAAGCAATTTCAGGTTTATTATTCACATGCAGACAGCTCTACCCCCTGAGTGACAACTGCCCACCAATTCAGTATTCAACCAAAAATTAAATACAGTCAGAGTTTCTCCTTCTGTTCCTGAGTTATGGCGTCCATCTGCTGGTACGGATGGACAAGCTGAAAACATAATGGCCATTGCGGAGGCATTAAATACATTATTTTTGACCAAGACGAGGTGATGCCCAATATGATTTTAGTTGGAATTAAATGTACTGATTAAATTGGCTTTGTATTGGGTATTAATAATAACCTGACTTTGTCCTGTCTAGTGTAAAGCGAATGGAACGGGAGTGTGGGGTGTCCTTCTGCTTTGTCCACAGCAGAGCTGTCCGTGTAGGAGGCGGCCTTCGTGTGCCTTTGAAACCGGCGCACTCCACAAAAGCTATTCACCGCTATTAGCTGGAGAGCAGGAAAGGAGGGCAAGTCTCTTTTGAAAGAGCTCGACTGAGTACATCTTTTCTTCTGAAAATGTGGGTGTGGAAAGGAACATTCTTCAATGCATTTAGTTATGCTATGCTGCACAGGCATCAAAATAACCTCTTGCAAAATGATTTATTCCACTTACACAGCTCTAATGAGAGAATGAAACATACCCATGTGTCTTGCGATTGAATAAGAAAGACTTTAGTTATCTCCAAATTTGGAGTCAAACTTCGCCATGCCCAGTTTGGACAGTCTCCGGAACCCAAGCAGGCTACCAAACTAGCTGCTGGACATAAATTATGCAAATGTAGGACATGGTGACACAGTGTGATTCACAAATCACAGAATTAAAGGCAGACTACTGACGAAGCATTTCAGGAGCAATGTTTTCTGCGGGAAAGAGGAGATCCTATGGGTGCATACTTGGGAATTTTTAACTTTTTACGTGCAGGAGGACGGACCTATATAACACACCGAAGGAAAGGAGGAAAAACAAAAACGCGTGCCTCCTTTAAAAAGGCACAACTTTAAACAGGTAGCCCTGTTGGTAGGGAAATGCAAATGCCTGCCATGCTAGGCTGACCTGTCGAGTCAAGTCGAGCCATCACGTGTGTGGAACCTCTCCGAAGTGTTCTTTTGAGAAAAAAATCTCCTACTTCTGAACGTGTCTTCCACCACAGGCAAAACAGTTTGGTTGATGTGTACCTTCACTGTTGTATAACATTAACAGCACTACTACAGTCCACCCCAGAATATCTGCAACCCTGAGGATATTTTGAGGCTCGTTTCCAACCTTGCATGCTCAACCCGACCGAAATCTGTTTAAAATGAATCCGAGCCAGCAGAACCATAGCAACAGCACCATGAAAACCCAATCAAGCTGCAGATTACATAAATGAGCGACCTTCAAATTCATTCCTAAATGAAAAGTGCCGCCAGTTGCACTCTCGCTCTCATTACTATTGTTAGCCTTGCCAATAAAGTGACTTCACATACAAAACAAGAGCTTCATTATTGAGGTGCAAAACAGACCTCCAAATCCGACCTTGCATTCGGCAACACATCTCTCATCTATCAAATTCATTTTCACGTAATGATGTTTCATTGCTTATAAATTGCCTGCTGTTTCAAGTTAGAAATTCAAAGGCTGAGGGAAGAAAAACAGAGGGAGATGTACAGTGTGAAAGCAAAAGTGCAGCTGTGCTGGCTTCCTCAATACTTTAAAAGCAGAGCATAGATGCCAGAATAAGTGACTTTAATGACTGTTTAACAAATCAATTATCTGAACGGTCTTCATAAATACAAGGTCTAATAAAACGCTTCAACCAAAAAATTATCTACAACTCACCCAATAAAAACCTAACCCTAAATCAAATTCTAGACCTTTGTAGGAGTTAATTCTGCATTCTGTATTCTGCCTCTACTATGAATGTATACTTGCTTGCACATAACTTTAATTCATGGGCTACTGAAGTCAATTCAGCATGCAACTACTTAAACACAAGTGAATAAATAAAAACAACTTCAAACAGCTCCTCCCACCTCTGATTAATTAAGACTTTTCACACTCTTTATCTAAAGAGTGTCTTAATGCTGCATTTGGAGTTTTAATGAACAAAAGTTATATTTACAATCATTGTTACTCAACAAAACACATTGTGTGTATTATATTTAACAAGTCTGTTGAATGCTTTTTCTTCCTTACTTATAAAATATCTTAAAACCTATGCTGTTGACAGTAGTGGTTACCAACTACAACAGACAGCGACTGAGTTACTCTTAAAATGAGAAACTTTCAAAGGGTCACTGCAACCGATTTATAATTTTTTTTAATACAATACTCAATAGTATTAGATCATTTTGTGGTTTTGTAATATAGCCACTTCTTAAAACTTCTATTGCTGCCCTGTATTAAAGGACACGTTCATCAGTCAGCTGAAGTTTTGTAGTCCACAAGCTTCACAGCAAATCAGTGTTGCTGTATTCTCCTGAACCACTGAAGTAGATGGGGACTTGTTTTAAAATGTTAAAAAACAACAATAAATAAATAAAATTCATAAATAAAATTAACTTGTCGGAGGTAATCAAAGTCACAGCAAGGCCTGAGTTCAATTTGATATGAAAAAAAATTATTTACCTTGACGGCAGCTCAAGCCCGTACAGTTACTTCAGACAGGGTGCTGAGCTAATGCTTTTAGTTTATTAGCTACAGTGAAACATTCGTCTTTTAAAGGGTGTTAATAATATCCTTTGGAATCAATTTGGGATTTTGAGGTCCTTAGAGACTTGGATTATGCTGGACGAGCTGTATGGAGCCATTTTAGGTTTGTTATTGATGTTGTTTTTACATTTTAAACAGGCACAATCTATACACCAAAGTTTTGCTGTGAAGCTTCAAAAATGTTTTGTGGACTTCACCCGAGTTTCCAAAGGTATGAGGCCAAGTAGATAATGACTGAATTTGTATTTGCTGGGGGGAAGCTATCCTCTTAGCATGTGAACAGAATTTTGTTGCTGTGCCGATTAACCATTAAAAATAATATTTTAAAAAACAAGCACTGTGATTATTTAGTAATATTGTCCCTATTGCGAGGGAGAATACACACACCTCACAGTCAGGTGATGTTTCCATGCAGACTATTTCTTCTATAGGAAGTTGTTCAAGTGAAAACTGGTAAGTGAGTTCACTGAGTAAGTGAGAAAACCTTGTATTTCTGTACTCTGTGTGAACTCTTCCCCATCCTGTTTCACTGGCAATTTTTGTCTAACTTTCTCAGCAACTTATATTTGCTTTCTTCTTACCTCTAAAATATTTTTTCTTCTTATCTCTTGTTTAAGAATTCTGAGTATAACGAACTCTTATAAATTGTGTCAGCTTTAAAAAAGAAAAAAAAAGCCTACATGACATAACTACAGGCATCACCAGCAGTTCAGCTGTGCAAGCAGGGCTCGGCTGACTCTGCAGTTTCTCTTCCCACTTTGACTAAACCTTTTTGGTGACAGAGATAAAAACTCGAAGTAGTTCACAAAACTGCCAGCTAAGACTTTATAACTTTCACGAACGAGTACATTTTCAAAATAGCTCGATTTGGACACAGAAAAAAACAACACTGTTCACACAAGACTGAATGAGACATTAAGTTACTTACTTATTTACTATTTAATTTTTATACCATTCTTTTGTTTTTCCTAGTTGAGTGTTTGTCATGTTATGTTTAAGTTTATGTTCATGTTTACGGTACATTGTGAGCGAAGGAAAACAACTGAGTCAAATTCCTTGTATGTGTTCACATACTTGGCCAATAAAGCTGATTCTGATTCTGATTCTGAAGTTCCTCTGGAAACCTGGAAACATCCGGGATACTATATTAATGAAACCACTATTGGTATCGGTTAAACAAGAGATGTTTATTGTGGCTGGTAGGAACAAACTGAAGATCTTCAGCCCTTACTTAGTCACATACAAGTCTACATATTTATTTTCTTGCTACAGTCTTTACTTTCAAATCCCTTCTGCACTGTGTTTCCGAGGCGAGAACTTTTCCCCACAAAACTGACAGCAGCACAGAGCATGACCTGGGTAAACCCTTCTGAATACATAATCAACCTTTGTTAACATGTCTCCCTCCATTATTTGCCTGATCCTCCCTTAGATGCATATGTAACAGGGAGAGAGGCAGCACCCCGGAGACACTTACACAGGACGACACACGAGCTGTGACCGTAGCCTGGTATGTCTGCTCAATTAATGCAGCACATGTGTTTGGGGCAGGAAGTGTCAAAACAGTCTACAGCTCTCTGATGTTCAGCAAGTATAAAGATGAACATGTTCAACATGTATGTTGAGCAACTTAGCATTGCAATAAGCACACAGTGCAACTGAGGCTAGAAAGAATGTCTTTAGTTTAGCATCTATTCAACCATAAATCATTGACATAATGGCAGTTATGGATGCAAATTTTAAGCAATTTCTTTAATTAACAATAACAACTGATTATCGGTTAATCATGAAAGGGGCACTATGTAGTTCTGGAGAAGAAACTTAAACTCAATCTTAAAATTTAAAATGTTAATGAAGTAATAATACCAACTCAAAAATATTTATTTTTCGAAAAATTGAATAAACAAGCTGTTCTCGGAGGAAAAAAAAAGTGGAACTAAATGGCTAAAATATCACGTGTAAGTGTATTGAAGGTCTTTTTGGATTTCTAAAATTACTTGTGTGTTTACTAAATACAATTTCTCATACCAGTGTGTTGGGATTTTATTGGATTTTTATATCTGATAAGCAAGTATTTGTCATTTGTGACAAGATACTTTTTGATGTATTTGTGCCTCTCGCTATTCATTAATTTTTAATCGGTTAAATTCTTAACAGTGATTAATTAATTATTAATCATTAACATTCCTAATGATGTTAGAGATGAAAAGATAAGTTGCTACATTTCAAAATATACACTTCTGCCGAAAATGCTGGCCTCAATGTTGTGTCAGTTTTTCCCCATAGTATCGAAAATGGTATCAAACATTGATAATGTTCAAAGGATCTAAGTAAGAAGCCCAGCCCTAGTGCTTATTCTTCGCTCCTAATTTTCTAACACTTGCAAAATGCTGTCTAGCGTAACTTAAAATTGCCATTTACTCTGGAGTTTCTAAGAACAGCCTTCCTCTAAGTACTGTCAGAAATGTTTTGACTTTTCTGGGAAATGAGTAATAAATAAATAATAGCTATTACACACAGAGTTTAAAGAGCAGTCCAAGAGCAATGATGCGATGTACAACAAATCCAGGCAAACTCTGCAACCCAGAGAAGGTCATAACAAAAGGCTGATTGTCTCTTATTGTACACGTACCAACACAGATGTAGTGAATGTTGCATATTATCAGAAGCCATATATCATAACAAAATATTAATGAGTGTAGTTTTATTACTTTGATTGAAGGTATGCATTGGCGCAAATCCTTTGATTAAAATGTTTTTCTCAATCTCTCCTTTCAATAGTTTTTTTGCTCCGAGGCAGACTTATTGTTTAGATGTGCTGCAGATTATAGATGGAAGACTGGAAAGATCCAATAAGTCTGTTCCATAGAGAAAAGCTTCCTCTTACAGCTCAGACACACTGGCCCATTTCTTTGAGGCTCGGGCTTCAGCGTGAATGTGTAAAATGGTGTCTTTTGTCTGAGAATAAACAAGGTTGAGCGATGAAGGGATTGGGGGAGAGTTAAATGGTAAATCTTGAGATAAATGGTCATCAGTTATCACATTCTCGGAAGAATAGCAAAGCCCACGTAAAATAATTATACTGATTCATGAACTGGATACAATGCACAATAACCAATGATATGACCTCCCAGATCATCTTTCACAATATAATTCAGAAATTCATTGGGTCAAAATTGACATGGATCACTTGAATATTTGAGTGCAGATGAAATGATTTGAGAAAAAAAATATTACAAATATTCTTCTTTGTATTCTTTGATTACCATCTGGAGCGCTCTCCCATAAGCAATTCAGCCATCTGTGTCAATAGTTCTGTTAAAAATTAAAAATCATTCTTATGTTTCCAAAACAAAAGAAAAATATTCCAAGGACACCATGTGTTGGGTGTGATAACACGCCCAGTGACTCCGGGCTGTTGCAGCTTCAACCTTTGTGCTAATAATAATGGACACTCAGAGCAGCAAGCCCCCCACTGAGATTAACCCCGAGACCACCCTAAGACCATTCACACAAAGAGAGATTAAGATGGCACGGTTTGGCGTAGCGATTGACAAAATCAATGACTTTGGAGAACAATTGCTGTGTGAGGCAGTGTTATTGGCCCCCTCTAAACATTAAAGGCGGGTAGTAGTGTTTGCGATACAAGAATTCAACCTCAACCTGTTGCATTTGTTGTAAACTGCTGTGAATGAGCCTTCAGTATTAGAGTTATGTGCTTTTAAAGTGAAAGCTTATCAAATATTTAGTTTAGTTTGACGCAGACATTGACCAAAGGATTTCACACACCAGCAATGATGTTTTCTCTTCTCTTATTGATACCAAAAAGTACACTCAGAGTGTCTGTACAAACTGAGTGCATATCTAACAAAAGAGGTCCCTTTGTTGCAGAATGTGTCTTTTTTTCCTCACAAACCAAAGCTGAGCTGTTAGAAATCTTTCATAACTCCAAAGTGCATTTTATTTACCAAAAGTTTATCGTTATAAAGATGCAACAACAATCTGAGTTTTCTGATCCACTCTTTTTAATCAAACTATATTAAACATGTAGCAATAAACCTAGGAATCCAACAGTCGCTCCAGGAGCTGTATTCGGGAATAACGGAGCTTTGATCTAAATGCTAACATCAGCATGCTAACAATGACAATGCTAACATGATAGAGTTTAGCAGGTGTAATGAAAGAAATCTGTCCAAAAAAATGTGTCTACTGCAAACAACTCATATTTTCCACCAACATGGAACCAGTTCCTGATCTGAGCATTATACCCAAAAATGAACTGGTCTGGCACCCAAAAAGTTTGTTTCGGCAATTTTGTACAGTGCCAAGTCCTCCATTGATGACACATCTTTGATTACAATGGTCCCGCTCAAAATTGATTGAAATGCTGGTTTGCTAGAGAGCCCCAAGATTCCAGTAATATTTAACCCAACCTGTTCAAGAACCAGAGTTAATTTGGCGGTCGTGTTGTCACTCAGTAGCCCAGGACACTCTGATGTCTCGCTGACACTCAGTCCTCTTAATAATGTCACTATCTATTGTCCAATACCTCCATTCCTACCATGAATCTGACTTAAGTGCAGTTGGTCAGTTCCTTGCTGCCACCACCTCAAAATTAACATGAGAAAAACAATAACAAAAACATCCAAGTATCTCTGTCCTTTAATACTTAATGAATTTAGGAAAATTAAAGCAAGTAAACATTATTTATTGCTAGTGAGGGAAAAAACTGCTTCCGCATGCAGAACATCAAGTCTTCAATTATGGGAGGTGGCGGTAAGAGCTTCCCCACAACTCGACGCGATAGCTCTCGCTGCTCAGCATCCTCCACAAATAATAGCTTATTTACATTGGTTGGCCTGTGAGGGAGATTTCAAACAGGAGCCACGGTAGTCAGTCAATAAACCAATGACAGACTAAAGGTCAAAAAAGTGCATTTAAATTTAAAAAAGGTGCATTAGTTCAGTTCACTTCACAATGTCAAACTGTTTTTTTTATTCAAGATGACCTGAATAACATTAAATGTGAATGCGAAAACTGTAATATTTGGCTTTTCAGAAATTTGATTTGAAGTACATCATTTCTCAAATAAAGAGAGCAATTTAATTGAATGAGTGTCAAGTAGCAGCAAAGCTCATTGTCCCCTTCTCTGCCTTGAGTCATAAAGTCATGTAAATATTTAATAACCTCTTCAGATAGAGAACTTGTCAAGGATGACTTTAGTCTCTTGCCATCATTTCTTAAGAGTCTCATAAAATGGCAATGCTGAGGGCTATGGAGGTGGACGAAGCAGTAACAGACATTTTCAAAGAGACCTACCTACCGGGTTAGTCATTCCTATTTGCATTAAGTTATTACTGTTTGTTTTGTGTCCGTCAACCTGCCATCATCAGGCCTGTGGTAGTTAAGGGTTGCTGTTACACTTGAAACTTGTCTCTTCTGCTGTATTTAAGCTCATGCAGAGCTTGTCGTGATGATATCAACGTCACTGTAACACTGTTGTTCTCATTAGCCTGGTAAGGTTAGATGCATGTGATAAAATCTAATTTAAGTAATTAGTGTTGGTTTATTACAAACCTTGGGCCAGTTTGTATTATAATGTGTCTTTAATGCTTTGGACTTTCTCTCTGTTTATAGCAGATTCACAGAACCAAAACCTTCATGAGCAAGCTGTTTAATTGTGTAATGAAAATGCTGTAATAGGAAAGTAAAGCCAGACAGTGTTGCATAATATTTTCTTTTGTACTTTCACATCAGATGGCCGACTATTTACATGATCATCTAGTCGCATTAGACGTGCCAGCTTTTATGACCAGGGTCCATTTGTTTGAGTGCCTGTGCAGACAGGAACCAGCTGCTGAATGAGTTTGGAGAGATTTCCTCCTCTCAGATTCATGACAAAAAACATTTCATTTAGTCACAGATTCACAATTCAGACTGAACAGGGACAGTTTTAAAGCTGGGATGTTACGATTGTAGGAACCACCAACCTCAAACTAAATTCTAAAAGTAAACAACTGAACCAAAAAATAATATAATAATAAACACAAGCCTCTGACAAGCTAGCATGTTAGCACTGGGACATTTTGGCTGCACTTTCCATGCAGGCGTCTAGGTAGGTAGACTGACAGCTCCAATCTTTTCATATGGGCCGGTGAGACAAATGGATGGGCTTGTTAGATGCCTGCAACAGCTACATTTGCTGGATTTATTTCTTTTGTTTGTCAGAGAATTTGATTTATTGAATGGTTAGAGATTTTCTACAAATAAAACAGGAAAATAGAATCTAGAACAGCACTCAGTAGAGCGCACTCCTCCAAGGCCAAACAGTCCCCTTTGATTCAATCAAGCCTAATCCAATGTCAAATAAAACATATTTAAATCCACTAGATCAGGATTCTTACTGGGACCCGCATAAAACTGTAGCCTAACTTTTTTTTTAACGTCAAGATCCATGTATTACTCCCTGAGAAATTAACATGTCAAAAAATGCTCCATCTCGCAATGTTAAAAAAGTGAGAAAAAAAATCCTAGGTCTGTCCCTTTATCCAGGTTCTCACAGAAGTGAATACCTGCATTCTGAGCTGAGAGCCATCCTCTTTCCAAGTTTTTGGAAATCCTTTCAGTCCTTTTTTGTGTAATCCTGCTGATGAACCAACCAACCAACCAACCAACCAAAAAAAGGGAGACAGGTGAAAGCATAACCTCCTCGTGGAGGTAATAACTTATCAACCCTGGCTTTAATGGGACACATGGAAAATCTCTGTCCATGGTGGTCAATTCTAATAGGAGTGGTAGATCACTCACAGCCTTGCAGGGTTCTGAAAGGACTTCCAATCAGTTCAATCACCAGAAATATAAAAAGGGCGGTGAAAAAAGGTACCAGCCAACAAAACAGAGGCATCTGAACATGAACCTGTCCACACAACCAGATTTCTTATTGACACAACATTTGCACACTGATTCTATTCCTGCTTGTATTCCTGCGAGCATTCATTTCAAAACTGGAAAAAGCACCTGCCAAGACAAATCACAAACCCTGGTTAATACTGTATTCCTAATCCATGACTTGGATGCGGATGACGCTGTCGCAATTTCCTCTGTCGGTTCAATCAATGCCACATCCAGAGTGGCCACAGTGCTTTCAACACCTTTCTCTGTTGCTCATGATCCATCAGATTCACTGAAGCTACGAAGGGAAAGATGACCAGAAATCAATGAAGCTGGCTGCATCAAAAGCAGCAACCCACTGTGCTGTAAATCCAAAAGCATTCAATAGAAAACTCTTGCATTCTTTGCAGCAAAAACCACTAATAAACCACTGATCATACCCTATTTTTACATAATTAATTTCTCTTCCTACAAACATACTGTACAATATTATTCCCCCTACGGTTTTCTAAATTAGAACTGTGAAAATAAGAAAATGAAATCTAATTAACATCCCCCAGAGAGAAAAACAGTACACAAGCATTTTTCTACAAACAAGCAAAAACAAATACAAGACAAGCATCACGGGGAGAGATTACATTGAACAAGAAACGAAACAGAGTGGCAGGAGTTGCAAGCACCTGCAAAAATGAGATGTTTATGCTGGGTTATTGATCACGACAGTGACGCCCTGGAGAGACGTCTGGATGCAGATCCCCTCTGATAATTTTGGGGTAGAGAGAGAGACAGATAGAGTGCAGCTGTGTAAACCTGCTGCCTACTCCAAATTTCATTGCCGGCTCTAGACCGCTGATGCTACCTGATGGCTACAGCCACAGTTATCCAGTGAATGATAATTACTTCACAAATCACATAAAAGAGCAAAAAAACGAAAATGTTCAACAGCAGAGGGAGAAACACAAGGACTGTGACATTTGGAGAAACCAGAATAACAAAGATTTAAAGTTGTTTTGCTTCAAAATAACCCAGAATCATCCTGCATGTTAATGAGACATCTATTAACTTTGTATCTAATCCATTACATAGTCCTGGTGATGTGTCATATTTGAGGTGGAGCATTAACTTGTTCATAAAGGCATGAAATTCGGTGCAGTTTGGGGCCCCGAACACTTTCAGAAATGGAGCCATCACAAAAACGCCTCGTGGCGGCCATTTTACTTTCCGCTATAACTGAATTATTTATTTTACATCAAATCTCCTGGACCAAACATAACAAACATAATGACACCGAAAAGGTGATGCCTGTCTCTATGCTTTGATGGTCAAGGACTACAATGAGAATATATACAACATCATCAAATGTTCAGGTAAGAGTTAATGGTGAATTCAGTGATGTTGTGAGAAGAAAATCAAACTATCTGATAACATAATATAATTTTAACTATAACTTTATAATACATTCTGCTGCATGGAGGTTGTGTCGAGTTATAAAAGCTTAATCAATTTATTCATGTACTCAACACAGTGACTGTAAAAAGGCAATGATATTCAGTATGACTGTGGCAACTTGATCCCATCATCCCATGAGATGATCTCTAGTTTCTTTCTCAAACTTTCACTGAATTCATCATTAACTATTCATCTGCTGCCCGCTGCCCTAGCAATGCACAAGGTCTGTCTTCCTAGACTGTAAAGTCAACATTCAAAGATCCATTTAAACTAGTTAGTTTGATACTAAAACTATCTTGACTATCTACGGTACATCCTAGCTACTCTGGTGCCATGTCCAACCTAACCAAAATAATGTCTCAGAAAAGAGGTTCTCACTTCCTGTGGCCGAGGAGTGAAAGGGCTGAAAATTAATCAACAACAAAAACCTTAATAAATTGGTAGCTAGTTGTTAATTAGAAAGTTATCTAACCCTATATATTTGCTTTTCAACACTATAATGTTAGTGTCTAATGTCAAATTTAGACGCAATACAGCCGGTAACATTTGTTTGTCCCCTTCCTCCAAGTTACGTAACCTTTCAAAATGATGCAACATGCCAACCACTATTTTGCTGAGGACTTCACGCCTGCTGAAGGGAGGGTGTACGATTTAAGTTGTAAATTCTGCCAACAAAGAAACTATTTCAGTTGTACATCTTTGTCCTAAGTTAGAAATAATATTCAGGCTCAGCTAAGTTGGAACTTACACAGAGCTGGCGCAACCTGGCGCTGAACATTTTATCCTATTGTATGTAATCCCATTGTAATCCTTCATCAAAACATAGAGAAGCAGACATCACCTTCTCTGCATTTTTGTGATGGCTTAAAATATTCAGGGTCCCCAATTGCTCAACTGTACCAATGTTTTTTTCACATTTCACCTGGACTAAAAATATGGAGTAAACATAATTACTGGTGGTATTTAGTCTCGTACCGTTGACAAATATTTTAATTATATCACAATTAAATTATTTTTTTTTTTTCTGTCGCCAACAGAGGTATATTATGCAACCTGTCTTGGGTTGATGTCATGTGTAATCGCTATTTGAGCTCTATACATTTTAATCTCAATATATTGATCCAAATGGCCAAATCTCTTCAGATTTATGTGTTGATTGAGCAGGTCAAGCATCCTTATGTTATTCTGATGTAAATCAACAAAACCAATGTCAATTAAATGAATTACACACAGCTATGCAAAAACACAGCATCCCTATGGTTCTCATTAAAAGGGAGATTTTCTTAGAAATTATCTCATGATTAAAATTTCGCCTTTTTATTTCCTCCCATGGAAATTAGCTCCACTAAAAGGGATCTATCAATCTTGGTTATCATCACTGATACTGGAGGAGAAATTGGGAGAAATTATTAACTAATAGAAGAGCTTAAAACCAATGAAAAATAATTATATTTACTTCTATCTAGTGTGTAGTAATGTACAATTTAGGCACGTTTATAATTTGGAGTGCAAGTGTAATTGATTGCTCTTAATTACCCTTTATTCAGGGTATCCTATTCTCTTGGATGTCACTTATAGTCTCTGGTTTCGATATCGACTCTAATGACACTATTATTTTTGGAATTGCTCGAGAGTTCAATTAAAAATATGACCTCCCAATGGCCTCAATTAGTGTACTCTGTTGTACCTCACGAATAAAACACTTATATCAGATTTTTCAAGATGAAAAGCAAGTAAACAAGTCATAAAATGCAAATGCTTCACAAAACAGAGACAGAATACAGATTGAGATACAGGTACTTAAAATTCCTCTCACGCCAAAAATGTGTTTTTCTTCTTGTTCCTACAATGTTTTCGCTTCTCTGTGGAGACTGATGTTTGACACTTGAAGGCTGTTTTCACATTCAATACTAAAAGTGTAAATCTTCTCCATACACATTTCAAATTGAATTTTTAGAGTCAGGCCTGTAAGTACTTTCGGTATCGCACTTCTTGAACCTGTACATAATCTGTGGAACCTGTGTCGATATCTGAAACTTTAACTCCCTAATATTGGACTCACCACTGAGCCCCCAAAAATTGATTTTCAATCAGGCGCTAATGTAAATGCAAAAATAACCTTTCTAGAGTGTAACGGACTGAATGGAACCAGACTGCTTGGTGGAAACTAGGCATAAGTTTGGAAGCCAATCCTGGTCATGTCAGACCCATATTAGAGACCTTTTACTGCCTCCACACCATGTGTGGAGGGAGTCTTTCTTATACATAGAATCTGTAAAAGCTGAGAATTAAATGCAAAAGCATTATTCAGGCCGCTGTGACATATTTTTCAAGCAGCATTACTATCAGTAGGAACTATGGCTGTATTGAGCTTTTAATCCATTTCTCAATATACCTGCCAGTTCTATTCATGCACAAATGTGCGAAAGGATATTTCTTTATTTCACAGTGAAATAGGGGCCGCTTAGTCCATCACAGGAGATGAAAAGAGGAATAACATCACTGTGACAGATTTTCTGCTGTCCTACCACCAAGTAAATCAGCACTCCAACCAAGGTCGTTTCCGTTGTAACACAAATTGCCAGTTTCACTGTGCAGCCTCTTACAGGGAGGCCTGTGTTTATGTGAAGGCATGTAGGAGTGTGGCTTCCTTTACAATAACAGAGGGCGAGACTGATATGGAGAGTGACAAACGGCGGGTGGTAGTGACAAGCTGTCCGACTCTTATGTAAGAGCTCGATGGGAGAAAAAGCTGTGCCTGACAATCAACCTGTGGCGACAAAATGACACATTGTCATACATAGACGGAGGCTTACCCCACATGGCTGGAAGATAAGCCCGTCGACTTCGTGGCTGACCTGGGACATGAAGCTGCCTTCCAGTAGCTGTAAAACAGGAGAAAAAAAAAAGAGGACAGAGATTCATTCGAGCGAACTGATAAATGAAAAGATGGGTGGCTGAAAGCTTCAGCCGGGACACACAGAATGATATTGATTTATAGAGTCAACTACAGCCTTTGAGTCTGCCAACATTACTGAACCCCCAGAAAAGCAAATAAAGTATTGAGTCTCAAAATACTGGAGGGCTTACTCTCGAAAAATCTGAGTTACAGAGTTACAAGCACAAAGTCAAATATCTTGTTTTCATCCAGCCAGCCCTGAAACCGACCAATAATCTCTTTGATTGATAATGCATGACTCGGAGATCAATATCTGTAACTTGACAGCCCAGGGTTGAGGACGAGAATAGCAGCAAATCATTAAGTTCCTGATGGCTGGGAAGGAATGATTTCATCTCTTCCATTAACACCAACCACCAAACACTGAAAACCACGGCCACTGCAGAGAAAAGAAACCTCCGGCACCGTATTAGACAAGGTATACCCGGGAGACACGGCAGGGCTACTGTACAACAAAGGCACATTGTCTACATCATGAAGCACATCGGCAGCCTCGGCAACTACAGTGAGGACACGAGCAGTCCTTTATTTAAGAGTGCTTTCCTTTTTGACCTCCCTTTCAAATAATCCCCCTGTCGACAACACATTCTTACAATGGAAAATGAAGGGTATTGAAGTCAGTCGAGGATATGTAACTTCTTACAAAGTTTCCAGCCACTACATGAATAATACAATTCAACTAAAACCTTGCACCAACTGTCTTTAATTCAGTTTTTAATCCCAGAAAAGATTGTTCTGATTGGTTTTATTTTTCCTGTATTTGTTTCTTTTTGACTTTTATGCTATTATCTAGAAAAATATTGACATTCGATACAACAGGGAAAAAATGTAATTTTCAAAAATTCAAAATCAATATTTACTAGGAGTGTAACAATACATATATTTGTATTGAACCGTTTCGGTACAGGACGTTCGATTCGGTACACGGCTGTGCACGGGTGAGTTCCTGGAATGGAAGTTGTGTGCGTTTATTTTCCGCCGGCAGCTACACGTGCAGCCCGTTTACGTCATAGCTAACGCTAGCGAGAAAATCAGAGCTTGAACACCCTCCCGTGTCGCTAAAGTCTCCTGCTTGGGAACACTGCGGCTTCCTTAAATATTGCAACGGAGAAAGACATGTTTCAAGTGTGACAGTTTAACTCCGATGTTCATTTTAACTGGCGAGGGTCACAGGTGTGCTGGAGGTGCGGTTTAAGAATCCCGTCTCTCGAGAGAGAGGGGTCCTCGGCCATGTCCACTAACCAGGAAAAACATTCCGATAGCCCTGCTCATCGATCCAAGTCATGTATATGTATATTCATTTTGACATGGCTTGAACACTACTATTCCACACGGAGATGCCGGGGCTGCGACCGGCAAACCACTGTTAGACGAGTGCTAGTGACAGTGTAGATGACTGTGTTGATGCCTGTCCAAAAAAACATGACTGTCAATAAATCGTCCAAAAGTGCATATTTTCGTCCTTATATCTTCGTAATGAAAGCCTGTACTCACAATATCTGAGTCAATGTGGACAAGTTAATCTTTCTGGCAAAAAATATGAAGGTTGAGTAAAACTGAACAGGGCTACATGCTGAACTGTTAGTGCTGCACTTTACTTGTGGAAAAGTTTTGTTAAAAGACTTTAACAAGCTGTGAGGAATTTATATTTATAATATTTCATATATGTTTTGTTTGAGAATATTTTATTCATCGAAAAACTTATTTTATATGTATTTTGTTTATTTGAGAATAATTTATTAACTTATTACCAGGCAGCACTTTACAACAGTATTATATTTTTTAACATTTTATTTTCGTATTTTGTATGTTACAATAAATTGTTGGTTTACAAAAGTTCTGAATACACAACAAGCAAATTTAAGTTTTGCATTTTGTTCCCATACTGTACCGAAAATTAACCGAACCGTGACCTCAAAACCGAGATACATATCGAACCGTGATTCTTGTGTACCCCTAATATTTACTGATATATTGATATTTTTGACTACACCAGTTGGTACTATAAAAGGGAGGCTGAAGTAGCTATTCGCAGTTCCTGTTTGCGGAGTGGGACAGATACCGAACAAAACTGGTCATTCTTGGGTTAGCTCTGGCAAGTTATGAAGAGCACTCATTGTCACTGGAGACGGTAGGAAGTGTAAGTTAATCATGTCTGAATGAGTTACGGATCCAAGGAGTGTAAATATTGATGCACTTCTCCCTTTTACCCTATGTTAATTCTTCATAACAGGGTTCTGCGATAAATTACTCTGATAAAAATTGCAGACCACGGGAATTGAACCAGCAACCTTTCAAAAACAAGACACTGTCTCTACCCCTGAGCCACAGCCACACCACCAACTGTGTGGACATTAACAGACCTTCAATACTAGAAACAGATAAACTCACATAAATGCTAGGATTTAATTCCAAACACAAAGCAGAGAAGCAGAATTGTACAATGCAGAGAATTGTGTGCAGTCAAGTATGAAGAGGCTTCTGTGGGCTTAGAAGGAAGAGACAATGTGATGATGCCAGCTGAGGTTAGCTGAGTGCTCCATCTCCAGTGTTATTTGAAAACGCAAGACACTGAAATCCAAGACCTTCGAATCAATGTTTTGAAATTGAAAACGAGATATGAGATCACACCGCAAGTGCATGGTTATTCAACCGTGTCTCTTTCACCAAAATAAAAGTTTGCATAAAGTTTAATGTGACGTTGTGTACTTTGTGATGGATTGCCAATCTAAACGGAGTTTGTTTCTCTCCTGCACTGACACGAAGAGAAAAATATACTGCTGCTGCTTAGAAGTTAGGAAATCAATCCTGAAAACGTATCACACGCCTTGGAAAATGTTAAGCTGTAATGTAATGGCAAATGCCAAATCTAATATATGATTGCATATAACCATGCAGAGCGGAATGTGTACACTTTTTAAAGGGTAGACATTAACGGAGACAGCAGAATAACCATCGATTATCAGTTGCCCACAAAGAATTAAGTACCTGCTCCGCAGTTCCTCAAAGCTCAGAGCGTTTTAGAGTCTTTCAGCTAATTGTTTCGGGGTCTGTTTTTTGGCAACTTTATGTCAACCCTTTAACGGCATGTGAATCAGTTAATATAGTTTGAAGACAATTTTCAGAAACACCTTGTATTTACCTG
This sequence comes from Spondyliosoma cantharus, assembly GCA_900302685.1. Classification (NCBI taxonomy): domain Eukaryota; kingdom Metazoa; phylum Chordata; class Actinopteri; order Spariformes; family Sparidae; genus Spondyliosoma; species Spondyliosoma cantharus. The sequence goes on from OMLP01017113.1 coordinate 34,300, forward strand.
TATATACCTTGTTTTTTACATGCTGTGGAATAATTTGCAGAAAATGATGATGAGTCCCTGGCAGGCACAGAAGCTTCATCATTATTTTGTGCCATTATGTCAGAAGATGGATTACTCAATGGGCATGCTGGGCATAGGCCCAGGAACCAAAGGTGTCAGGGAGCCACCCCTGGGTCATACCATCCATTTGAAATGACGGTTTTCTTCAATCACAACACAGGAGACTACCACAAAGAGACACAAACTACCATGAAAGACACAAAAGTACTATGAAGAGGCATAAAACTACCACAGTGAAACAAAAAACACAAAACCTTTTCAAAGACAAACAAAATGACTACAAAGAAACTGTAGTCCAATTTCGGTGTACTCAAAATCTGTTCAGGTCCAGAGGAGGTAATATTTTCGTGTTTTCCAATCATTTGAGTAAAACACGTTTCAAGTAATCTTTGCTATTCTGTATGTTCATGCAGAGGGTAAATATATTTTAGGCAGGCAGGAAATGGCCTTGGTCAATAAAATAGAAAGTGAATGCATTAGTGCACTCCAGTGGATATCAGGTATCATATCCAAGCCATCAAGATGGACCACAGCAGATAGAGATGCATTTCAGCCATACAGGAAGGTATTGAAAGGTGGAATAATGTTATTGTTCTTAGAGTGGCCTTTTAAAACATATAGTAAGTCGTCTCCTGGTCTGAATGAGACAATAAAATGAAATGATTAAACTTCAATTAACCATGCCTGCATCTGTTCACTTTCTGTCCACCTCTAATATTTCAATCGGCAGGCATGTGAGGCCATGTGAGTGTCTGCTGACTAGGAGATAGCGACACGTCAACAATCATCAGTGAAAAGACACAATCACAATGCAGGGGGAAGACAGATTGTCGTCGTCTGTCCTTGTACTGCTTGGACACTAACCAAATTATAACCTCAATCACAAATAGACGAAAGCGTGTAATATAACATAACTACATTTGTACTTACTTATCTCCACAGCAGCACTGCAGGCTTGTAAGAGACGGACTGTGAAAGATGCCATTGACTCCTGCATTCGGTCTAGAATAAGACCAAATTGGTCTGTCTCAGCTGCTTGGTCGATAGCTGTCTATGATGACACATTCTCTCTCAAAAAATCTCTTTGAAGTGAACAGATATTTCTGTGTAATACATCAGATAATATTTGCTGCAAAGGAGGTACAAAGGTTCATAGATGCTGGCATCACCCAGCATTTGTCTG
>OMLP01017115.1:0-36996 GCA_900302685.1 Spondyliosoma cantharus
GGAGGGAGAGGAGGAGGAGGTGGAGGAAGAGGGGGAGGAGGAGGAGGAGGAGGAAGAGGAGGTGGGAGAGGAGGAGGAGCATGTTGTAGTGATACCTGTCAGCAGAGCATTATCGGTCAAGACTATTATTGATTTTATAGTTAAAAGCAAAATAATTACATGAAAATAAGGGTGAGAGAGAAACCAAACCCCAAGCAGTTTATTGCCTATACATGTTATAAATAATCTAAAAAAAAGTTTTCACATTGTCACAGATGTGTATAGATACAGAGGTGCCCTGCATCTGCATGGTCAATAAAAGTAAGTATACAACAATAAACAGTGTTAAAATTGCCGTCTGTTTTATGCAACACTTTCATTACGCACATACATCTGACTGTAGTTTATCAGTTAGAACATGGTTTCATAAAATGAATCAGGGCTGTCACAATTTCAGATTTTCATGATATTATCGGGATATGTATAGAAACATGGATACGTCTTTAGTTTAGTTTAGTTTACTCTGTGTTTTGTCTCTTTTCTTGCAAATAAACTGTAATAAATAAATACAAAATAGTGTACAGAAAGAACAATTACTATCCTGCTTGATTACTAGTTAAAAGGCGACCAGATGAACTCATAAACAAAAGGTACACACGGCCTAATGATATTATCATTTGTGCGTTATTGACACAATATCACTATTTGTTTATTTTTAATATCACAGTTATCGTGAATATTACAATATTGTAAAGCATATATACTGTATATGTGAGTCCTTTCTGGAGCTGTTCTGGAGCTTTTGATCATAACGCACAGTCTTCTTCAGCAACTGGAGTCGCCCACTTGTCATGAAATTGTAGATATGCAATGTAGTGATAATAAATATACTACAGATAAACTGCAAATTATGTAAAAACTATTCATACAGGGACAAATATACCAATGTTTTTTTATAAAAAAAAATCTTATATATGTTTATTTGTTTCTTTTTATTTAAGTTGTTATTTTTACAAAACAAGAAAAGTTTGAGGGAAGAAACTCAATAAAAGTAACAATGTGCATTCATCTGAGAAAACCTCCCCTCAGACAAGGAGGGAGCAAACGAAACAAAACATACTTAAAACAAACAGTGTGAGATAAAGAACACACATAACTTCTACACACCTAGTCACGTTACAAGTTATGATTAACTGCAAATGGAAGAAAACAGCTTCATGTTGACAACACAGGTTCAGTTAGATCAGTATAATTACATGGACTTATCTTTGCACATTATGCAGCTTTAAGAACTTGTTTCCTTCACTATCATTTTTTTTTTTTTTTTAATCCATTTTGAATCTATTATAAAAAATCACAGGTTTTGGTTTTGGATATTCGTCATCTCGCAAACGTATGCGCGCTTGAGCCTGCTTCAGTCTCACGGCTTCATGGATCTTTCTTGCCTTGTCCTTATTGACGGCTGCAGTTCAGTCTCATTAGACCACTTCAGCCTCTGCACCTATTATCAGTTCACAAACTTCCGTGTGGTTCGTGTCCTAATTCCTCTTTAAAGATCCCCTCACACCCAATTACATAACTCTTGACTGAGGCTTTATGAAGGCTTTTGTCTGAATACTGAGACACTTAAAGTCCTCAATATCAGTTCAGTCAGAGCGTTTTCTGCCTCCTGATGAAGATCAGCCCTGACGTCTTTCTGTTTACAGTATGCGCCGCTCTTTCTCTCTGTCTCTCCGAGCTCACATTTCACCATCCCTCCGACTCACCTCTTTACACTTTGCATCAATGTTGCACACACCGCCCTGTAAACTTTAAACAATAGCTGCACTTCATCCCATTGTTGTTCAAGTGGCCTGGCCCACTCCAGACAGCCCATCAACTGCCTGGACACTCATTTTCTTTCCAGTTCCCTGCTCAGGCATGCAGAAACACACACATCCATATACGCTCGTACATACAGAGGAGCTCTCGAGCTTTCAACGTGCTTCAAACCGAACCCAATTTCAAATTCCTCAGCCAGCTGACGGCCGGCCAGAGAAGTAACGGCAGCGAACGTTAAACATTAACCGTCCCTCTGCCAAAAAACAGAACATTATACTGCTACACACAAGCCACAGCAGAAATAACTCCTCTCTGTCTCTCTCTGGGCCTATTAGCGAGGAGGTTTCGGGCCACAGTGCTTCTGGTCTGGTAATGAGCCCGGCAGCACAATACAGGCACCGGGCCGGAACAGCTGAGGGCAGACAAAGCTGGCAGGACGGGGCGACTGGGACTTACTACATTTAACACACAGCCATACCAACACTGGGAGTCCGTGTGTGTGTGTGTGTGTGTGATGGAGAGACAGAATGTGTATCTAAAAGTGTGTGTTTGTGTGATATAACAGCGGGTGTGTGTGAGGAGAAGGCATGTGTCCCATTACCATTATGGGGACAAACTCAAAGACAGAATGGGGCCCCTGGAGAAATCGCTGCCAAAAAGGCAGCAGAGGAGTGTGTGGCAATCAGTGGGATGACGGGCCGGGGTTGTCCTGCGCCAGTCATCTGGAAAGTTCTCCACTTATCTCTGGGCCCGAGACACTGGCCAACCAATTCAGCCCGGCAAATAAGTATTATGTAGGCTGACAGAATTCGTCCGTCCAAATGAGCTGCAGGACACGCTGTTGTTTTAAACTGTGAATGGCAGCGCTGCCATGTGGGCCCCGCCCGGCTCAGGCACTCTGTGGCCCTCGAGGAAACCCAGATTGTGTGGGTGAACCCATCACCTTGTCTATTCACTGTCGTTCAAAATGTCCTCCTTTTTTGGTGGCAGCCCTTTGATAGTATGAGGTTCTCATTCTGCTTTCACCTCATAAACTTAGATCAGGACTGAAGGGCATTGTTTTTGTCTGGAATCCATTCCCCTACGTATCTTTCTGATGTTTGCATTGTCTGAACTGTGTCCGACAACCAGTGTTGGACCTGGACAAGATCAGTGACTATTAAAGATGCAGTGTATAAGACCCGGCCACTTCTGAATCATGCTCAAAAACAAATAGTGATACCTCACACCAAACGGACTAATCGCTAACTGCTGCTAGCTGTAGCTCCCCTAAGCTCAGTTAGCTGTGCAGCTAGCGGTTCAAACTCAGAGCTCGGGGACCAAGCGGGCGTTTTTGTTTACGCCTCTAGCACGGGGCAGGGGGCTGGAATGGGCCAGGGCTAGCCAGTTCAGCATGCTTACTTCAGTGGATATCTCCGGAACACAATACATGAACACTATTGTAGTGGAGTTAGGCAACAAGGCTGCCAAGCCGGCGACCACATTTGGAGACTGCGTTTCAAATTTTGTAAGCGTCACAACAGAGAAACCTCCGCAAAATTTTCAAAAGTGTTTGTGGTGACAGAGTCAGATATTTTTGATGAGAAGTAGAGATGTTTGTGGCAACCAAAGCAGGTATTTTAAGCCAAAACATGATATTTTCCAAGTTGTTTTTGTGCCGTAAACCTAACCAGACTACAAGCACACTATGACATTGAAAACTGGACCTAAAGTTGCAACACATCCTTCGTTTTTTGTGGTGATTGGGTTTGTTGAACTGACATATTATATCAAGTTAGAAGTAGGTCATTTTCTCATAAGCTCACACGCAATCATACTTCTGTGGTCGCCCCCTACTGGCCAATAGAAATAATGCAGGTTGTCAATACACCAGTCCACATTAGGTGATGTTCGTAATTGGAATAACAGCAGCTTTGCATAAAGCTTAGGTAAAAAAACTCAGTCAAAAATGAACTTCCAAACTAAACATCCTACAGCTGTCAAGACATTTCACTCTAAACCACAAGCACTGAAGTCGTGGTGATGCTGGATGTGAAGTCCTCGATTCATCCTCTGGGATCCATGAACGACATAACAAAGGTTTGCACCAGTACAACCAGTAAATGTTGAGACGTTTCACTTGGTAACCAAAAGGTGCGAGATGAAATGTCACAGGATCAAGAAACTTGTAAGGGTTCATCTTCTGGGCGCCATGATGGTCTGTAAAAAACCTTCACTGCAATCCTTCGAATAGTTTATTGAGATATTTGGTTTCCGAATGTTGGCATAAAAAGACACTGTGGCCAGATAAAAGGCCTCCGAACACCTGAGCGGACAACACCTTCCTCAAATTTCAAGAAGCTATCGGATCTCCTCCACCTTTAACCACAATGCACCTGGAAACAAATCTGCCAGTCAAACAGAGCAAAGTGGTCAAACAGAGGGTGTTTCTGTGTCGGAGGGAGGAAACACAGGTGCCCTGTGTCCGACCAGCTTATTAAACAACACACAGGCCCTGGAGGCAGGAAGCTACTATTGACTGGAAGACATCAAGAAAAACGCACCTTTCAAAGCACACACACATTCAACACTGCACACACACACACACACACACACACACACAAGGTGGTGGATAAAATCTGCCCCGGTATCAGGTACTGCCCTGAGGGAGAGGGCTGACCTGCGGAGGCCACGCGGCTGACAAATAGCTCATTCAACATCACAAACACTCGATAACGCTGTTTCACCCTCAAAAATTAAATATTATCAATCAGAGATGCAAATATTGATAGACTCCGATCGAATGCGAGTTAAATTCCTGTATGAGTTTTAAAGATGCACCGAGATAAGATGGAGCAGATTAGTTCACAGACATTCTTGCCCCGCTCTATACATTGACCCACGGAGCGCCGACTTTAAGATCATGTTTGTCCTGCATCTTAAAAGCCACTGAGTCGGTGCCCGAGGAGTGTTGTCAGAAGAAGGAGTGTGTGTGTGTGCGTGTGCGTGTGCGTGTGTGTGTGTGTGTGTGTGTGTGGAAGAGGAGAGGCCAAAAAGAGGTCATGCATTGGAAATGCCCTTAAGCAAGGCACTTGCTTTAACTCTCTCAAAGAGCCAGCCTTTGTGAGCGGGGGACGGAGGGTCGGGCCGTGATGAAAATCTAAAGAGTGATTCATGTTCGGACTGGGTCTGATTGGCAAATAAAATGAAAATGTCTGGCCACGAGAAAAGCAACACTAATGAGTGCAGTCTGGAGCGGGAGAGATGTTTTTCTCCAGGGCCTCCCATTTCTTTCAAATCGAGTTACAGCAATAAAAGAATATCGCTTCAGTAAAGCAAATACATGGAGGGTGTTTCGCAGTCAGCGCTGCAGAGTAGAGGAGATCATGTCAGGTACAAGTGGAGGCTTTTACTTAAAGGGGCATTTTGTAGAAATTCAAACTCATGCGCAATATTAATGAGGTAATAATGCAAACTCAGAAATGTTTATTCCTCCCATAACTGAACAAACAAGCTGTTGTCAGAGGAAAATAAGGTCACCAGAGTACAGTTTAAAGCTGGGAAGGTGGCAGGGTCCGCCACATATAAACAAAGTACAACAGTATGAAACTGTGTTGTCCTTTAAGGTTTACTGTTTATCCAGTCGTGAAAACAAAGAGAGTTTGTTTGTTTTGTTTGTTTGTTTTGGGCATAAGTAAACCAGTCTATTCTCCCTCCCTAAAACAACACAGTGCACCTTTAATGTCTTAGTGAAAGACAAAAACAAAACCCCTGAAAGGACCAAAGAGAGACTTCGAGGGCCCTAGACGAAGACGAGAAGCAGTCAAGAGCGAAGGATGGAGAAAGAGGAACAGAGGAGGGCAACCACACACACACACACACACACACACACACAAAAAAAAATGTTTTTCCAATAGCCGGAGTGGGAGAAATCAAGTGTTTGCGCGGCTAGGAGATAAAAAGTACCAAGTAGAGCATGCGAGGCGTCAGCAGCAGATGGAGAATGTGCGTCAGGAGGAGCATCGAGGGCAGGAAAAAAACGGGATGAATGCGAGTGTTAACAGTACAGTTTATGTTTGCTGGCAGTGTTCGCAGGTGTTTGTGGCTTATATTTACCGAGCATTTCCGAGCCGTTGTGGATGTTGAGCAATGTTCAAAGCAACAGTGAGAGAGTGAGTGGGGGCGGGGGGAAGCGGAAGGGGCGTACATGACCTTACGTGTCGGGCCTTTTTGCTGGACAAGCCCCTAATGATCACAACTTGAGCTCTTGCCTTTTTAATTACCCACCCAGGCCTGACTGAGCTGCACAAAGCTTGAGAATGGAGTGGCGCAGATGGAACAAAAACAGGCCAACTCCTTGGGACGGATGCCCTCTGAACCCAGCAGCTAATGCAGCCCCTGCTGCTCCAGCCGGTCATTATTGTTGTTGGAGAGGAGGAGAAGGATGGCACTCCCAAAACAAGGCCACCACCGCCGCCGCGGAAAGTCATGCTCCACAGGCCATGTGAGGAGAGGAGCTCCTCTGTGACGCCAGCACACAACCAGCACCTTTAGTACGGATTAAACATTTCAATTTGATCTGAAAAACAACAGCCACTAATGGCCACCCCCTCGCTGTCACAGGCCCGAGAGCATGTAGGTTAGCCGAGATGGCGTCGCCTTTCAGCGTTCTCCCTCCCGCCCCTCTCAAGGTGCTGCCATGACGGCCCTGGGGCCCCCCGTCACTCATGTGGCCCATCAGTCAGCCTCATCTGAAGAAGAATCTACAGAATCTGACTTTATCTTAATGAGCTGTTGTTGTTCCTGTGAATGAATGGAGACTGTTACCATTCACAAGACAAGAAGTTGAGCATTATCACGTTAATTAAGCAGCACAGATGATCAGTCAGAGGCTCCCGAGTTTCACCTGATGGCCGTCGAGGAGGGAAACGTCTGAAAAAAATCCGCAAAACATCCGTTTGTCCAGCGCCTTGATCCGATTCGGACACCCAAACATGTCTCAGTGACCCCGTCTGTATTGTCTGTGCTCTTCATTGCGTTTCCTATTGTCACATTAAATTCCTGTGTGTGCGCGTGCGCGTGCGCGCGTGTGTTAGGAGTTGGGAGGGGGGATTTGATTCCAGACATCCTGCTCTTATTGTTGATCGCCCCAGGTCGACCGCTGCTCAACATGTCAGGCTGAAAGAGAACAAAATGGGGCCCGTGCCACTGAGAGCGATCAAACACATGAACACACACAGGTCGGCTTTAACTTCTGCTGTTGTAGTCGAGTAAACATGTCGGACCATTATTCAAATTTAGACTAATTTACTATTGGAAAAAAAAGTGACTGTAAAGTATGGAAGCTCATGTCTGCCAGTTAAAGAGAAAAATGATTAACATTTTGCTTTGATCAAACAGAAATTCCGATGTTAAGTCATGATTATGAAATAAAAGATCTAAATTATGATGAAAAAAATCATTATGAGATCAAAAGTCATAATTTAAAATATTAGGTTAAAGTTTCATCACATAATTTCTATTTATGATTATGGATATTTATCTCATAGTTGACATTTATCTTATAATTTCAACAATTTAGTTTTTATTTGACTTTTCATCTCATCATTTCCACTATTTATCACATAGTTAAGACTTTTTATCTCATATTTATGAATTTGTAACTCTTTTTTATTAAATCTTTTGATCTCATATCAACTTGACTTTTGTTTTTTTATCTCTTGTTTTCTTATCTATTAATGTATCAAATGTAATTCACATAAATAATATATTTATATACTAATTATGACTTACAATAACAATATTTCATCAACCCGTTATTTGAATGAACAATTTGTTTTGATTCCAGCCATGGACCTTTATTGTGTGTGTGATACGTCTTTCTATTTACTGTCTGCTTATTCTGTCTAATATAATAAGGCTGTCGAATAAAAATATGCCAATAAGCCAAAGGAAAAAAATGTGTTGTTGCCGTAACACACACTCATCAGACGCTTCACTACGATGTTAATATTTAAGCAGATTGTAAGTTTTCTTAGAAAAATGAAACCAATAATTACCTGTTTGTCATTACCAGTAAGTAAAAGTATTTCGGTTCATCACCTGTGGTTTATTCACATCTTAGGGTAAAAGAAAGGCTAAAATGTAGAGAGCCAAGATGACGTGTGTAACAGAATTCTAGTCGGTTGCCTTCCTCTAAAACTGTAACCTGCTCTACCCAGGTGAAACAGTTTTGACGTCATGACGATCATGACACGCTGCACCTGTTCTTGTCCTTCTGCTTATTGCCAAATCACAAACCAACCTTAAAGGTGCACACCACCACCTACTGTTTCAGGGTGGACATGATGCACTTGTTAAGTCAGTGAAAGCCATTTCTAAATTCAAAGACAACAGCTGAGCCGCAGGCTGTCACACCTGAAGTGTCAACATCCATAAATTGTTTCTCCATGAATGACAAACAGAAGTGTTTTTTTTATTTTTCCCCCAAAGAGAAAAAAACAATACGTAACATTTCAGAAATCAATCCTTCATATGGAAAAATGAAACATGTAATGGACACAAAAACTTCATGAAAACATGAAAACAAATACACAATATTAAAAAAAAACAATAAAAGTGCAAATAGGATTCTTTAAAAACACAAGTTTAAAACCACCTGACAGCACATCCTGTCCCCTTCCATTCACTCTGAGATGTGCTGTACTACAGCATCCTCTAGTGGTTTACGTTTTAAAAGGCACATTTCGACCCAAAGTAAATTTACAAATGAAGGCCAGGTTAAGATGACTTTGTACCACTTTGGGTACAACTGCAGACCAGCAACACTATATAAATTAGGGAACGGACATTTTGAGTCCAATGAATCAGAGAATGAGGATAAGGGATTCCCTGAGGTTCCTTTTTTCAAAAGTGCACAAAATAAAAATGCAGAAAATTCTAAACCAAACTAAAAGACTGAACTCTTGTCAGCTCCCAGCAGAACTGGATAAATCTGCATATCCAAAGGGTCGTTAACTAGTCGTGTTATCTCTGAGTCGCCTGTCAGACCTCTTTGTTCCATCGAGGAATGATGGTCTTGCGATAAGTCCGTCTTTCTGAGATGTTGCGTCTTACTTTGATTACCGTCGGAGTGGGCATCTCCAGCTCCAGAGAGGGGCTGGAGTAGGACTTCTTCAGCCCTTCTCCCTCTTCTTCGTCCCCCGCAGAGTCTGCACACATGGCTTTATCAAACAGGCTCAGGCTTGCGTTGCTCATGACGTCGTCATCGTCGTCTGTCTTCTTTACGCCCCTCCAGGCCTCCAGTGCCTGTATGTAGAGCTCGTAGCGACACATCTGTGGGGTTTGAACAAGAGACACAGGATCACTGATGGCTCTTATACACTTGTATTCACACACTTTCACTCACAGCACTTTTACTACCTCGTGATGCAGGTACTCCGCTCTGAGGCGATGCTCCTCCAGCTCCCTGGCTTTGGCTTTTTTGCCCTCCGGCTGGTTTTGCTCCTGGTACAACAGATCGGCCTTGAAGGACTCCATCATTCTTGTATGAGACTGCAGCTGACGCTCCTGCACAGGGACAGAGAAACAGATTTCATGCAAATCAGTTTTACGCAAAATCCTGCTGAAGAAGAAACAGAAAGAATGGACAGAAATTACCAGCCCAGTGTTATTCCTCCAGCTGCAGACTTTTCTTCCTCGATTACATTTTCATCTCACTAACATGAGACACTGTGACACTGACCCGAAACATTCCAAAATACTGAAAAACACATGCCAAAAAAAAAATGTCTAATTAGAAGGAATGCATACCAGAGTGTGAGCAGACTGCGAGGCGGGGAGGATCGGCCTGAAGAACCTCCTCTGAGAGCCAACGGCGGCGGGGAACGGAGGTGAGGAGTGAAGAGCCGAAACCAGGTTGATGCGGCTGATCCATGAATTCATCTCCACCCTGGATCTGAGGAGAAAACTGTTACCGCTGGACTCTCCAACACACACAAATTAACACACGCGCGCACACACACACACACACACACACACACACACACACACACACACACACACACACACTCACACGCTGTGCTGTGACTTACGAGGCTTGAAAGAGGAAAACCCTCAAGTCAGCCGTCTGCAGGCGGAAGACATGTGGCCTCTTGGTGTAGTCGGCTGCCTGCACAGCCAGAGAGTGATGCACGCTCACCACCTCCTCGTTAGTCATCTGATCGCGCCTGTAATCATCCTGACACACAAAGAGGGGAAATTACTCTATAATAATAATAAAATACACTCAATTTAATGTATACATGACATAGGGGAAACAAACTGTTGATAATAAAACTGAGTTACTGACCTTCTGTAAGTAAAGGACCATCCCCCTCAGCCCGCCGTAGAAAGTCTTCCAGCCTCTCTTCCCCCACGGAGCTGCAGCACACAAACATTCAGCAGGTTCAACATTAGACAGGAGTGATATCAAAGCCCTTCGTGTTACAAACGAGCTAAGAAATGATCAAAATGCAGCGTTTATCAATTGTGATGAGAAGCTGAAGCTGCCTAACTCATTATCAACATATCCAAGGTGTAACTCAAATACATTAATCACAATCTTTTTATTTCTTTAACTGACTGATTGTGTCATTCTTATGAAAATAAAACAAAGTCCCAAACTAACTATGTGTTCATCTTTGAAATGAAAAATGTGGGTAAAATAATCACTGTTTTAGGTTGATACATTCTTGATATTGTCTTTTGGCAGCTGACATTATTTTTAAGGCTATTACTTTCATTATTGATCAATCTGTCAATAATTTCTACGATTAATCAAACAACTGTTTAGTCTATAAAATGTGACAAAATTGGGTAAATTGTTCATTAAAATAGTTTCTTTAGACCAAACAAACTGCCCAAAACCCAAAAAGAAATGCAGAAGCTAGACCCAGCAAATGTTTGACATTTTTACTTGAAAAATGACAACAACGTTAATATCAAAAAAGTTGGAAACGAAATTTAGTTTCAGTCGACTAATCAATTAATCGAACAATAGCTGGAGCTCTGGTTGAAACGCAGACTTTTCATCTCAGACACGATAGAACAGACAAACACCAGAAACCCTCAGTTCATAATAATAATGTAATGTTCCTCTGAATAGTCTGACAGGGTCCACTGTTGGTGCTGATATTCAATTTAACACATCACAGATGCACCTTTAAATCCTGTCTATTCTAAAAAGGCAAACTAAATCAGGTGTAGGTGATTATTCACGTTCGCATCTCACTCACTGCGTTTGCCGTCTATGTCAGCGTGGAGCTTTCTCTGGAGGAATCCCTCTTTGACCACCGCAGCCGTTTTGTCATGAGGGACGTCCTGGAAGGGGTTGGCTTTGGAACGCAGCGGTGCGTCATCTGCTGCATCTTCATCCACCAACACGGAGCTCTTCAGTTCCTCCTCATCACTGTAACATGCAAATACAGATTCTTACGTGTGAGATTATGTAAATGAAGAATACGATGATGTGTTGTTGTTGTTTTTTTTTTTTTATCAGTGCACTTACACGGCCCACTCCAGCGGTTCACTCTTTATGGAATTGTAAAGACTCTGAAATGAAGATGGAGAGGAAACGGTTAAATCATTTTCACCGACAAAGATACGACCTTGCTTTCTGAAACGTAAATCAGCGACAGTTTTTACTTTCAAGAGGTCTTTGCCGAAGTTTTCTCCTTCATTCATTCCGTCCAGGTTGGACACAAACTTAGAGGAGGACATGGATTTTCCCACATTCTGTCAACAAACACAACACATTGAAAATACGGCACGGAGTTCATCATTTAAGGCTTCATTATATTTTACTCTTATACATGTGTCTCACCTGTCCGTGCAAGTCAGTGTTAAGAAGCATCAAAGCACATGTAAGCGCCAGCACAGCCCCTGAGGATATAAGAGGGAAAATGACACATCTGTCACAGTGCTCGCTGCTGATTCTTATGATCACAGAAACATCAAGTAACCCAAGGACTGAGGCTCACCCGATGAGGAGAAGGAGTCGGGGTTGCACTGATGGAAGCGGCAGGCGAAATGCTGCAGTACGCGCTCTCTCTCCTGAGTCTCTCCTATCAGCACCACCACTTTCAGGAAAGACCTGAGCGAAAATGAAAGAAATATTGCTCGCGAGATGTTTTATGAGCGCGTTTAGTGAGAGATGTGAGCGCGTGCAATCAAGGTAATTCTCACCTCAGGGCATGATCGAGGGTTTGCCCGGTGAAGTCAAAGAATTTCAGGTACTCCTCCCCGACAGTGTGACTGAAGGCATTGCTAATAAACAGAAACAAAATACAGTCAGTGTCAGTGTTAGCAACACTTTATTTCTTAGAAACAGGAGCTTCACAACATCTTTAAATCAATATCTTGATATGAATCATGGGATAATATTTGGGGGATGATTACTGATGCTCTAGTCTTGCATAGAGAGAGAAGGATCACCCCATTGTCAGACTGCTATCCATGAGTTTCTTAGGGACGTTTCTGTGAAAACTATCATGGGTGATACTTCCAGAGCTTGGCAGGACTAGCACAAGTAATAAAGTATCACAATGCCTGATGCACTGGCACTTTCAAGGCTTTTAAAGTGTAAGCCAAGCTGGCTAAGCAATAATAATATGGTTAGTAGTATTCACTGAATAAAGTCGCTACCAACTGCTCTAAGAAAGAGGATTAGTGTCCTGTTACTCTATAAAACACATGTTACAATTAACAGTGCTTTCATGAGGTGTTGGAATAATTGGAAAAACGTTTTTCAACAACTCAGAAAGTCGAAGAAAATGATGGTCCATGAGTTACAGTCATTTGATGCTGAAACATGGTGAACAAAAGCAAACACTGGGGTGATGGTAAGAAACTTTTGTCGGTCTTGTATTGCAAATACAGTTTTGGCTCACATGTCATCTGTAATACCGGAAGGCGCGCTGTTTAAAGACTCTGAACAATCGAATGCAAAACTTGACGCACATGAATAAACCAGTCAAAAGACAGACTTCCAAACTCAGGAAGTGGGACCAAGCGAGGAGCAAACGAACGCAGCATAAGTGACAGGAAGTGCCGGAAGTCGTGCCCATAATTTGCGATAATTCAGAAAAAACGCTCTTGCTTGTTCGTTAGACCAATCATGACCATCTGGAGCAGTGCAAAAATCACTACTCGGCAACTGCGCACCTGCAAAATTTTGTTGGGGGGAACTTGTGGTGGACTTTTAAAGGTGAGCCCTGGCATTAAAACAGCTAAATCCCTCCGAAAAGAAAAGTAAAAACTGCTAGCTTGTTTACTTTCTGAATGTTAGCAACCAGATTAGGGTTGGGTAAGTTCCCGTTTTCGGCGGACTAGCCTTGGGGTTCTTGATGTTGTTGTTGTTTCCAGCAGGGAGAGGAATTTTGAAAACATGGTGTAAAAGGAGTGAGTGACGACTGGCGCTCTCGTGCAGTATTTATTGTAAACTGGGGGCAAACCGAAAAGAGGATAATGTGGTTCGGGTGAAGAAAATAAATCATGTGACTTCTTGAATATGATGTGCCAAGCATTTAGAGGAACTCACTAATTTCTCTCAACCCAAACTGTCAAAAAGTCCAGAAAAATAATTAACTGTAATATGACCACAAAAAGAGTTTTATTCCACTAAATCTCAATATTATGATAACAATAACCGCTTCATCCTACACCTCCCACAACACAACTCAAAACCATCTTAATTGACAGTCATCACTTCTACGCCCTCAGCTTGCAACACAGACTTTCTGTTTTAACTGGTTTCCAAAACACCCCTGATGACGTCACCGGGGTTATTTTCTCAAAAACTTGCCACACGAGACGTTTACATTTTCACCAGCTGAGTAGCTCTACCCACGGCAAGTAAGCTGATATCAATGTACAAAATCTTTTCAGTCACCTTTAATGTTACATGTCAGACGACAGAGCAAACACGAAGGTGTGTTGCTGTGGAATAAATCACACAGATCTCTGTGGGCTTCACTCAGTCTTGGAGGAGGTGAAGATGCTGTATATGTACAGGAACTATTGATGTTGTGATGTAACTCAATGTAAAATGTGGAGTCAAAGCCTTAATCAAAGTTATATGTACACAGTCAGACAACATATTTAATGTTTTCCCTCATCAGCTTCATCAAGGTTTAAACAATATAAGCCTTTTATTCGGAATTTGATGTCAGCAACACATTTTAAACAAGTTGGAACAGGGTAAGCAACAAAAGGCTGGGAAAGTTGTGGAATGCTCCAGAGAAACACCTGTCCACAGGTAAACAAGCTCATTGGTTCATTTACATTTTACACAGCTTCTCAAGTTTTTGGTATTTATTGTTACAATATTAGCCTCAAGATTTTGGTCGGGTGTTTATAGAAAGTAGCAGAAAATCTCCCCTGTCCAGCATCATTTAGATGCTTCCCTGCCCCCAACAAACCTGATTCTAATGAACAGGTCGTTATCAGGCTTCATGACAAGCTGACCATTTGAATCAGGTGTGTTGGAGCAAACCATCCAAAAACAATAACATGCAGGGCAGGAGATTGTCAGGAGCAGGACTGAAACACACTGCTGTCGACAATAAAGGTCTGAAGATTTAATTGGTAGTGTTTCTGTCAGTATCTAGTATCAGTCAGCACCTCGATGACATGCCACGCTAAAAGCCCTCTGCAGCTTCACTGAACAGTGGTGGGTTTAGCTGCAGTGCTCATAACACCATCACTCTTCAGTTGTAACAACAGGAAACAAAAAAAAAAAATACAAAAAAAATGTTTATGCTTACTCTTTGTCCAAGTGCTTCACCACGTCCACGCGTTGGATCCCATCCAGCTTAAACAGCCGCTCGGCGAGGCAGCGGGCCTTCTCTCTGTCCACCTCCACTCCGTTCATGAGAGACACTGCTGTTTCAGGGGGTTTGGGCTGCTCTCCGTTGGTTAAAACAGTTTGTACAGATCCATCCTCGGAGCGTCCGACTTCTTCAGCCTGATGTGACGTCTCAGCCTGTTTGTCCACCTCACTGAACTCTGCCTCGGCGGTCTGCTGGGTGACCTCAGTCTCAGCAGACAGCTGCTCCGTTATTTCGGACTCATCTATCTCCTCTGGATGCTCGAGCTGCTCAGAGAGCGTTGGCTGTGACGAGTCGGTCGTTTGCTCGCTCTGCTCTGACGGCTCCATCTGTTCTTGCTGCTCTGCCACTACAGGGTCTTCAGCTTCGATACAATCTGTCTGCTCTGACGGAGTAGACTCCGCTGGCTGGTCGGCATTTTCAGGTTGAGTTGGCTCCTCTGCCAATTCCATCTGTGGTGACTCTTCCGGATTTTGTCCGAACTGGTCTTCAGAGTGTTCCTCCACTATTTGAATCTCCTCTGGCTCTGCGCTCATCTCCAGTTGCTCGGACTCAGTTTGCTCAGGCTGCAGCTCCTGTGAGGTCGTCTGGTCACAATCTTGATGCTGTAAACTCGTCTCCTCCAGTTTTTCAGTCAGCTCCAGTATCTCTTGTGAGCTTTCTATCCTCTCTGCATCATTTTCCGCCTGAAACTGTTCTTCGTTATCGTGAGCGGCCTCTGACTGTTCACTGTCCACGTTCTGATCTACATTTTTGCACATTTCTGGCTCTGCAGTCAGTCCTGTTGGATCTTCATCTAACCGTTCGAGTATCTCAACGTCCTCTTCGCACCCTGATTGTTGTCCTTCCTCTGAAAGCTCTGACTGTTGCAGATCAATTAGCTTATCTGGGTTCACTGCTGGTCCAGAATCGTCACTTTGTAGCAGCTCTGCAGGAACCTCCCTGAAAAGTGAGAATGAAAGAAGTAATGTCGTCAGTGCTAAAACATCACATTATACTGTGACCTAATTCTCATAATGAATGGATATACCCTTAAAACACTTCCTGTTCCCCTTTCTTTAGTTAAGTCTATGATACTCACACGTCACTCAGAAAACTGTCAGTTTTTTCCTCGTCACTTTCTTCAGTACAGGAAACGCTTGTGACACCCTGCTCCTCTTCTACCTCGTCTCCCTCCTCGTTCTCCTCTTCAGTTTCAACACTGTTCAGAGGAGTCTGCTCTTCCTCCGAGTCTTCCTGTCCAGTCAGCAGAACGCCGGGCTCCTCCTGTTCCTCTTCTGGTTTTAAGTCCACAAAGCTGTCCGCCTCGCCTTCTGAGCCATCAATCTCTTCTAGAATATCGATTAAGTCCACAGTTTCAGCAGGATCTGAAGTTGCTGAGTGTCCGTTCTCCTCCTCTGAGTCTGTCGGCAGTGGGGCTTCTGAAATATTGTTAAGCAGACGGAGTATATCGCAGCTTTTCAGTTAAAACAGGACTCATTTATTCGAATAAAAAAGGGAAGAATCAGTCATTTGTATTCTCAAACTGAGAAACAAATCTAAAAAAAAAAATGACATTTAACGCTTGATTAAGATGTTGCTCCGAGTAGCACGTACCGTTATTACTGTCTAACAGCTCATGAGTTGAATCTTCCTGTTCCTGCGCCGTGGGCTCTTGCACATCTGCAGCATCACATGGCTGGAAATTGCAACACAGGCCATCGATCATGAACACGAGCAGCGCGAGAAAGCTTGTGATTGCCAGCGGGTTCATGCATAAGCAACCTGAGCCTCATCTGACCAACATTATGTCCACTCTATTCCACCCACCTCTGCTCAACTCACTACACAGACACGTAACCCAAACACGTGGCTCTAAAGAGATAAAGACCGGGGTGGTGAGGCAAGTCAAACCTCTGTGAAGGGAGGGTTAATGCCACAGGAAACTGTGTCTTCAAACAGAAAGAAACGCACAGAAATAGACAAAATTCGAAAAAAATAGCAGCGTGATAACCCCACATCTCTACAGCTCTCTACAGTACTTACCTCTGAGCAGTTTCCTGTCCTCTCTTGATCCGAGTTCAGAAACTGTGAATCAAACCCATCTTCCTCCTCTCTGACC
Source organism: Spondyliosoma cantharus (assembly GCA_900302685.1). Classification (NCBI taxonomy): domain Eukaryota; kingdom Metazoa; phylum Chordata; class Actinopteri; order Spariformes; family Sparidae; genus Spondyliosoma; species Spondyliosoma cantharus. The sequence goes on from OMLP01017115.1 coordinate 16,747, forward strand.
TCCTGTGTGAAAAGGTCGACGTCAACGCCTTGAGATTGGTGAGATGACGGGGAAGTGGTGTCTAGAGGTGTCGCGCTGCCTGAGTCCAGCTCGTGCCCGGCGCTGCTGTCAGTCATGCGTGTAGACGCCTTTGCAGTGGGATCGGGCATGTCCCACTGCACCGTGGCGAAGGAGATCGGGGGACTGGTGCAGCTCATAGGGCGCACCGGCCATATTATTTGCCCCCACTGCTCTGCCTCCTCAGCAGTGTCTCGTCTGAGCTCGTCTATCTCTCGTTCCTGGTTGATCTGCAGCTCTGTCTCGCCCCACACAATGGCCTCCTGTTCTCCATTGCAGAACTGGTGGTCTATAGAGGCCCATGACTCTTGTTGAGGCTGCTGAAGGACTAAATCTGTGATATCTGGCAGAGAGGGGCACACGTTTTCCTCCGCCATTAGCATGTATCTCAGTCAGTTCCGTTGTCGAGGTGTTTGTGGGTTTCGGTGAAAGCTTCAAATGATTTCTTGCTACAAAATGTCCATCTTGTAAGATCTCATAAATGTGAAATCCTGAAGCGTCTTACAACCTCCATCGGAGCCATTGAAAGATCTGTGAGAAGAGAAAAGAGCGATAAATGTTAAACTGATTCTTCACAAACTTTCTGAATGCCACAGCTAAAGAAAAAAACATTTGGGGAACCTCCAGGAAGAGGCATCTGATTAGCTGATAGACAAAAAACCCATTCATAAGACTCTACTATATTTGGTTGTAGCGTAACAGTGATGTCTTTAGAGCGGCTCTGTAGTTTCTTCTATTCATCTGTGAGAAAGAGTCCTTTCAAACGTATTAAAAACAACACTCCAAGCAAAAACACGAGAGAGTAACTGAATAAAATCATTTACAGCCCCGATAGTATAAAAATGCACCACACTCACCATTTGTAATGCAAACATAATCCACTTTTCTATGAGCCAGTGCTGCTCATTTGTCAATGTTTTTAGCTTCTCGGTGTGGCATTGCAAGTGTGCAGTGCAATAGACTTCCACTGAAATGTCACAAAGCCATGACTACTTCCTGACCACAGACACAGAAAAATCAGCCGAGCAAGTGAGCAAGAGAGAAAGAGAGATACAGTAGAGGTGTACGGTGGGGATTAGGCGGGAGGCAAAGGGTGGGGCTGTGTCTGGCGAGCAGTTTAACAGTCCTGTGTTGTTTATCATTTGATCACCATGCTGCACTACTGTAGGGGTGAAGGATAAACCGTGAAAAAGTCAAGATTTGAGCTGTGTGTTGTCGACACAAACCAAGGGCATCTCTACCAACAACAGAATATCACATTTCATATCCTCTTCTCGTCTGCCTGACTTATTCTCACCTTCATTTATTTCTTCCTCTATCTGTCACACTTTTTTTCTATGCTTCTGTGTCTGTCTAAATTATTCGATTCACATCATGCAACCAACATCCGGGACAGACCGTGACCACATTTCCTGTGTGGGTGCTCACTTCTCAGTTCCTGTCAGGGTGCAACAAGTGCCACAACACAACGTCGGCGAAGACTGACAAAGATGATCGTCTGTAAACGCATTATAATGTGGATTGTAACAAAGAAATTTATAGATACTAAAGCTTATATTGAAGATTTTTAAAGCAGCATTCTCGCTCTTGAGTGAGAATCCGACAGTTTAATAAACTGAATTTCAAAATGATTTATAGCATTCTGATACTCTACAGTACAGAGATTTCAATCTCTGGCTCCTCTGTGATGAAATTCTGAGTGTTCAGCATGAACAACACGGCTAATCCTCTGCATGTGTTGTTATCTTTGGCAGTGTTGCTGATTATATAAACTGTAGAAGAAATGCTCAGATGACACAAAGAAACGCTTTCCCACCCTCATCAAAAAAAAAGGATATTAATCAGAGAAACTGCAGTCCACCCTATGTGAAGAATACAAAGAGAACTTGCTAACAATGCATGGAAGGTTCATACAGGACATCACAGGCGTGAGAGAATAGCTAATACAATACTAAAGGAGAAGTAAAAACATTCGGATAAAAACGTACCAGAAAGGATAAAATCAAAAGAGGAACAACGCCACACTGGGTAAAATGAAAGTTGTGAAATGACCTCTAAATATGTGCATGTGTAATAATAGAATAAGCCAAAGAGGATGAACACTACCCTGTATATCAGTCATTACCACCAGCTAACATGACACAGAGACGAATTTAAACATTTTCAAACCTCAAAGAACTAAAAAAAAAAAAAGAATGATCTCATTAGCAAGAATACTTTCAGCTGTGAAGCATGACTTACCCCCTCCAGGCTCTTTAAAGCAGCATCATATGATCAACCTGCTTCTGAGGTTTTAAGTCTGGGAAGGGAGAGACGCGCCACTGTGTTGTACTGGGTTTGTACCGCTGTCAAAGCGCTGCGCCTTTGCAGACATATTCACGCACACACACATGCACACAGGCATACAAATAACCCTCAGTCGATTAGGTCTAAACCTGCAGCGCACAACAAACAAGCCTCACATCCGCTCTCTTTCAGCCAAGCCGAGTTTTAGTCTGTGGTGTCGCATTGAGATGCATGCGAGTCACAAGTCCTAGTCTGCACCAGGTGCTACTCCTTTTTCCTTGCGCCTCCTGTCCATTTTGGGAAAGATCAGAATCAGACTTCCATTTCCCTCTTTCCTGGTCGTCTAACAGCAGATATGGCTGGGGGGGGGAGAAAAAGGGAGAAAAGAGAATTTAGAGGACGGACAGACAGGGGAAAGCTGCCGAGTGGCGACAGAGAGGAAGAAAAGGCACATTGTGATTGGCAGATGACTCAAAAGCTCAGAGACACCTGAGAGGCCTCAACATACGCCCACTGGCCTGAAGGCATGCAAGCAAACATACTAGTGCAGGTGAGGGGAGTGGCTCAGCACAGCAGGAATGATGTGGTTAAACCAGAAGGTATTCAGATGCAATATGCACCAGTCACTGGCTGGACTGGAATTAGCTGTTCCTCTTTCCATTGGTTCTATTGGTGGTGTGGCAAGAAAAGCCTGTTTAATACAGACATGAGAGGCTTTTATAAAGGCTTATCTGTAATCACAATACTATTTAGATGTTATACATCTTTTAATTAACTATTTTATTTCTGAGTAAGAAATTTGCATTTATTTAATTGATGAAAAAAAAAAAATTACTGATAAAAAAAGTTTAAACAAATAGCTGTCACTATTCAAATGATTAGCATTTGTTGAAAAATGATTATTTGGCGCACTACTATTAGAAAAGTATTTAGCATGAGTATCATCTGTTAGTTTTAAATTAGCACTAACTATTTTTCAACTGAGTGCTCCAGTTAACAAACTAACTAACTTGTTGCAGTTAGTTAACTTAGGTTAGCTAAGATATAGCATACTTTTTTCTCTTTTTTTACAAATTTACAATCACAATATAGTCCAAGAAAAATACAATTCAAGACTGAGCAGATATAATGAATATGCACATTAACAATACAATAGTACAAATAAATAATGATACAAATATAAGAAATATAAAGATATAAGAAATATAACTAAGCTAGCATATAGCATGCTAAGCACATTAGCTAGCAGATGGAATATAGCTAGTTTCACCTACTTACACTTAGCTAGTTAATGTAGTTAAATTAGTAACGCTAGCTTATATAATAACGCTGTTATTCGTTATTATCAACGATTTGAAACGATTAACTAGCATCATTAGCATGGGCGTAATTCGCTTTACTCTTGGCATATAACCAAAGTAGCTTTAAAATCGTGAGCAGCGTTATTAGCATTCAGATATCCGGTAGAATTAAAAATATTAGCATTACCTAGCATTTATTTGAGCATCCTTGCAGTTGCAGTTACAATTTAGTTGGTTGGTTAGTGGTTGTAGAAGCTGATTTGGCAGTTGGTACTAGAAGTAGTACTAGTGACCTAACCTAGAAGTGTTGCTGTAGTTTTGCAGTTCTTTTCGTCGGTATTTAAAACAACATTTATCACCGTGGTTATTTGTATAAACAGTAACGTCAGAACAGCCAACAGTTCCACTCCACGCCAGCAGGGGCGCCACAGAACTGTGAGCGGCCGTTAGCCAAACACCACCAGCTTCACCGTGTCGTCACTCTCATGCGACGTTAGCTGCTTTGTTTGTTCCGCACACGGCAGCAGCGCCGCACACACCCACTTTTTTTCTTCTCCTTCTTCCAGGTACTTTTAACTCAGATACCGAGTACAAACCCACGGGTGAGTTGTCTACACCCGCAGCCGCTCGGTCCAACATGGCCAAGTCAAATGACCTGAAAATCTTCCTGGAGTCTTCTCTGAATGAGATCTTCAAAGCGACGGTCAGCGACATCCTGGATTCAGTGGACCGGACCCTGTCCGAGTACCAGGGCACGATACAGAGGATCGAGTCGGAGAACGAGGGCCTGAAGCGGCTGCTGTTTGCACAGAAGAGCTCGGAGTCTGCTGCCAGAGGTACGGTGGTCTACACTCGGTGTATAATGGAGGGTGTCAGTGTGTTTGTCACGACAGTGGGCAGCGTAGCATCATGCAGACACTGACCTTTTGTTCAAGCTTTACCTGCAGTGTCAGCAAACTGTGCCTGTGATGTGTGCGTGTGTGTGCTCACCTCAACATGAATACTGAATACAGAGCAGCAGAAGAAGCAAAAGTCTGGCAGGCAGGTTTCACTACATTCAGAACAGGGCTGTGGACGTGTATCAGTTTGTATCCAATACTATTTATATTGTACCAGTAACAGTGATGTTATCATCTCAATCTGCTGCCCATACTGACAAGATAAGATAAGAAAGTCCTTTATTAGTCCCACAAGGAGGACATTTCCATTATTACAGCAGAGGAAGCGTCAATAAAAACAATAACAATAAAGAAGTACAAAATAAGAAAAAAAACATGATATTGAAGAGAAGTAATAAAAAATCAATAAAAATTGAATAAAGCAGTAAGACCAATATAATCAATATAAATAAGAAAGAAACTCATCTACATTAAAAAGTCAATCACATTTTTCAAAATGTGGAAATCAATCACACTTATTTGCTGCAGACATTTTTTTTTTCAACATAATGAAGTATATAATTGGGGATGTCCTCTTGTATAAAATGTATTCGGTATGGTTATTTCAGCCTTAAGAATATACAAAAAGCGCTAACTGCACTAACTGACTGTCTTAATTAATAATAATAAATGATAATGATACTAAATAGATAGATAAAGGACTTACATTTATTAGCTATCAAGAAACATGACTGCAAATGAAAGCATGTGTTGTGTTTACAGCTTCTTCTGCAGCTTTAAATTATAATGTGCTGACACTCAAGTCAGTTGAGTTCAAGGGTGCAACTTTGTCAGCTGATCTGTTGCTTATTTTCTCAATTAATCAATTGATTGTTCGGTCAATTAAAATGTCAGAAAATTGTGCAAAATGTCATTAAGCTTTTCTCAAAGCCCATGACGCCGTCCTCAAACGTTTCTTTTTCTAATCATCACATTTTGACTTTTTATTTCCTCAAGAAAACGCTGAAATAGATTATCAAAATTGTCATTGTTTAATTCAAAAGTTCAGGCTGTTTTGTTGTTTCAGGTATTTTCCTAATCAAACCATCCAGCTGTAACTTAAGTGTATATGACCCACAGTTTGTACCATTTTACTCATAATTTATTTCTACATCCAACAGATGTTCATAAACAAGATGCTCCTGAAAAGTTTTCCACATCCGAATGGAACGATCGTCCCATCACCTCCACCCAGGGCTCGTTCAAGATGTCCATATGCAGCAGCGACAAGAAGAGCTGTAGGAGGAAGCATAAAGACAAGATGAGGGAGCGCGCATCCTCTGCCTCCTTTTTACTGCAGACTGCTCTAGAAGGACCATGTGTGGTCACACCGGGGGCAAGTGCCTCCACCCAAACCTTAATATCTGTAAAAACAGAGCCTGGCCTAGAGGAAAGCGGTGCTATTGACCTCTCGCAGCCTTCATCCCTCCTCAATCTGACAATGAGGCCAATAAAAAACGAGAGCACAGAGGTCAGTTATGACAGTCAAGATGTGTATGAACCTCTGCCGCCATCTCCAGGTCTGGAGCAAGACTCCAGAGGCAGTGACAGTGAGGTGAAAGTCACCATTGTTTCTGACACTTACATGCAGGATGGACAGTTCATTAAGACGGAGGAGGAGGAGCAGAATGGGGTGATGTCCATTGATGCGTTGAGATTTTACCCTGAATCAGAAATAGATCCGGATGGAGCGAGCAGAGAGGATGAAGTAGTGACTCATGAGGAGAACGATTCACCCGCCATTCCTGCGGATGAGTTTTTGGAGGTTCGCGACAACTTTTTGCGCTGTCCCACCTGTCCCAAAACATTCAGTCGAGCCACCTCGCTCAACGTTCACATGAAGACTCACAGCGGCGAGAAGGCGCACAGCTGCAGCTACTGCGGCAAGCGCTTTGGCCGGGCAGATCTCCTCAAATCCCACAAGCGCACACACACGGGAGAAAGACCCTACAGCTGTAACATCTGCAGTAAAACATACGCCCACCCCAGTCAGCTCAGGATACACAAACGAGTCCACACTGGAGAGAAGCCATATTCCTGCTCGCACTGCGGGAAGCGCTTCAACGAGCACAACCAGCTCAAAGTCCACCTGCGGACTCACACCGGGGAGAGGCCTTACAGCTGCCAGGAGTGCGGCAAAACATTCAGCAACGCAGGAAACCTGCGTATACACGAGAGGATCCACACCGGCGAGAAGCCGTACTGTTGCGCTCAGTGTGGCAAAAGGTTCAACGGCTTGGGCGACCTCAAGACGCATTACAGGATTCACACTGGAGAGAGGCCCTACAGCTGCGAGCTGTGCAAGAAGACGTTCAGCCAGGCGGGTCACCTCACCATCCACATGAGGATGCACACAGGAGAGAGGCCGTACAGCTGCAACGAGTGTGGCAAGAAGTTCACGGTGGCCAGCAGCCTCAAACTGCACCAGAGGACTCACACGGGAGAGAAGGAGTACAGCTGCTCGTACTGCAGCAAGAGCTTCAGCAGGTCGGGTCACCTGAAGAGACACGAGCTGGTCCACACCAAAGAGAAGGTCTACCTCTGCAGCCAGTGTGGAAAGACCTACACGGACCACTCCTCCCTTAAGAAGCACCTGAAGATGCACGCAGCCAAGGAGCAGAAGGCTCAGAGCGAGGGGAGCACCAGCGAGGCCGAAACTGCCCGAGCTTCAGCTCCGGAGACTCTGTCAGACACTGAGAGAAATCAGAACCAAACTCTTGGAGATGATTAATGTAAATGTGTGCTGAGAATGAGTGCTGTGTGTGATCTTAAATCAAGGTCGCCCTTACTGGCTTTTATCGGAGCTTTCAGGCACATCTCGTGGTCGTGTGCTGTTGCTGAAAGCTCCAGCGAAGGCTGGTAAGCGGGCCTCGAGTTGTGATCAATTGTCAAACTGCTGTTCCACGTTTCACGCTCACAACTGTATGTGATGATTGTGTTACAGTGCAATATACTGTTGTCTGATCTTTGCTGTGATTTTTGAGTAGCTCCAAATATTTAGCAATACCGTATGATTGATTATTTTATCTTGATTGATAAACTCTAATATTCCTCTTGTAGTCTTCTCTCTCACAATGGTGTAAAGAGTCGCAGACTGAAAATGGGACCTTTTTAAAGAACAGTTGTTCTTTTGAACTTGCTGTATGTTACCACTGTGTCTGTGGTATGTTAAAGAAATGCTTTAAAGGAAGAGAATAAGTATTGTTCCCATATTCTGACCTTTGACCTCCTTGTGAAGAAAAATACAATTTCCCCACAAGAGTCAGTAGAAAATAATATAATTGTTTTAGACTTAAGATGCTTCTACACACATTTATACACTTTGTAGTAGCCGGAGGTTTAGGAGTGTGTGCTGCGTCAGTGAAGATCATTAATATATTGCTGTATATAGCTTTAACTACACAGTCAGCAGTCTGGTCCATTGAACTGACAAGAATGTATTTATAGGCTGTAGTAATGTTACTGCAAATATTCAGCTTCGATTGATCGGCTTTCAGTAGTAAATTAACAATCGTTTTGTAAGCCACGCTGATCTCAACGAATGTCGAGCTTCTAGAGGATTTGTTGTAGGAAACTCGTCTCTTATCGCCTCTTGTGTAAACCGACACACACCGGAGTGAAATGTCATGTCGATGATGATAGGGCTGCTGTTTGTTGTGGCAACTGGTTGATATACCTGCACAGGAGTGTTTGCTACTAAGAACCTATTGTTGCTGAATTTTGTGTGATCTGTGTCTTAAATTAAAGAAAAAACGTAACCGAGAAATGTTGCATGTCTTATTTACACTTTATAGGCATGTTTCATTTGAAATAAAAGGCAGTGTGCAAATAAGGATATTTACAATGTAGGTTCACTCAAATACACAGTACAAATACATTCTGTGTAATTTTTTTAGAAGAAGAAGATAACATACTATATTGATCACCTTCAATATTATATATGAACAGGCCCAAAACACACACAAATATTAACATATTAACATACATGACTGTATGGAGAGATTGCCCTGCAGTCAGATGCCAGAAGGTGAACTGTCACCTCTGCAGCTCCCAGTCCACACTGCCTACTGATTGGTCCGTGCAGGTTTTCAGCTCGCCATTCCTGCCCGGTACATATTGAGTGCAACCAGTAAAAACAAATACATTTTACATAATGCAGTGGTTCCCAACATTTATACCCTGAGGGAAAACTGAGCTCATTTAATCTCTTCACAGGGCATTCATAGAAACTTTTATTATCAGGTGAGTCACACTTAGGTTGAAACTTCGCTTTAACAGAGACCTGAGGACCTAACTGTATCAATAAAACAGAAACAATTTAAAATGTACAATGTCAACAGTGATAAGTAGAATAATGCAATGATAATGGCTGAGATGTGTGTTGTCTGTCTATAAAGCCAAGCTGAAGTAGAATCAGACTTTATTTTAATGCTTTTTGCACCACGTTAGGAAATGCATATTTGACCAGTTAGGCATCCTGAGTGTGGAGAAGCTGCCAAAATGTACAGATAAAAACCTTCTTTCAGTCCCTCTGGTGGTCTCTTACAGGCCATGCAGACAGATTTGATTTTACATGCCAAATTTCCCCAAAACAAAAGCGGTGAATAGAATATTCAGAATATTGGAATCTTAAAAGAAAGACATTTAATTAATAATAAAGAATAAAGAATGTTTCCTGCAACTCTGAATTCTTCACAGACGACATTGTCAGCGTTTTTCATGGCGACAGTTACTTCATCTGAAAGAGGTTCAGGGAGGTCTGTGGATTATCCACAACAATATTTGTGTTCAGACTGTAAATTTTAAATTAATCTGTGCAAACAAAATTCCATTCTGTCCTTTGTATTCGGTTACGGGAGAGGTTTGGTGTCTCTAGAGGCTGCAACAATGAATTTAATTACATATAATTATTGAATTGTTTAGTCTGAAATAAAATGTGAAAAATTGCTCATCACAGAAAATGATGTCTTTAAATGAACAGTCTCTTAAACAAAAATATATATACAAAAGCAAAGAATTTAGATATATAAAGAAATATTTTGCTATTTTCATGTCAGACAAGAAACAAAATGAATATTGTCACATTCTAAAAGCTGTTAAGAGCAATTATTTTGACATTTTATGCATAAAAAAATTATCTTAACAATGAACCGTTCATCAAAATCTAATCCAATCTAATATATATCAGATTATGTCAACTAATAATGGTTAAATGACCAATCATTTCATCTGTTGTATCTCTAAACTGTGACAAATACTTCCCAAACTGTGTTCATGGCTCCGTACTACGAGAAGTGAACGATAAAGTATGTTTTCTTTTCTTAATATTGGTGAACCAGCCCTTTAAAAGCTTTGAAGAAATGTGTTCTGGCAGAGAGTTCAATCAGAAAGTCAATACCATTCTCTCCTATCACATGAATCACAACGTTTTTTGTTACTATTCGTCGGAACCAAGCTAGCTGTTTGTCCATTTTTCAGCCTTTGTGCTAAGCTAAGCTAACTGAATGCTAGCAGTACGCATTTAAGGGACAGAGTGGTGTCAAACTTCTAATCTAAAATTTCAAACTTTTGCCTTCTAAAAATCTAAACCATGGGGAATCACTGCACAATACAAATCTTTAATAATCAGCATTTTTTTCCGACATCGCATCAAACAAGAACACAACTTATTGTCCTATGTTTCACAACAACGTCACGCTCATATGAACATTTTTGCCCCACGTGAAAACCAAACAAGTATCTCTATGGGATCTGGCTGGCGCCGCTCTGGCAGCAGTTGAGGCTGCACGCCTTCTCCTTGGACAGATAGAGCATCGGCTGAATGCTGCTGCTGAAGTCCATCAGGCCGAAGGCGACGTAATGAATGTAGCACTCAAACACGTCGGGCGAGAAGTAGTACTGGAACGGGAAGAGCGCGACTGGCGGGAAGTAGTTGAACACTATGATGGCGAGGATGATGAGGACCATCTTGAAGGCTCTCTTCTTCACAGGGTGCATCTCGTCTCTGCCGGGCCCGGACTGCCTCAGCATCCACAGGATGGCGATGTTGCAGTACACCATGAAGATGAACGCGGCGAGGATCATCCCAGTGAAGACCTTCTCGAAGTTGACGATGTTGCCCACACATTTAGCGGCGGCGTAGGCCAGAATGATCACCCAGACGATGATGGCCAGGACCGCTCGGTGCTGCCGGTCCTTGAGCTCGGTGAAGGTGATGGGGTGGACCACGGCCATGTAGCGGTCCAGGCAGATGCAGGAGAGGAAGAGCGGTGAGGAGTCTTTCATGCCGTAGAAGAACCGCAGGACGTACCAGGTGCTGCTGGTGGTGAGGAAGACTATGTTGGCCAGCTCGAGCGGAGGGATGAGACAGAAGAGAACGTCCACAACGGCCAGGTGAAGGATGAAGATATCTGAGGTGGAGGAGTCCCCCTTGTTCTTATGGATGAGCCACAGCACCATGAGGTTGGCCGGGATGCCCAGGAACATGTTAATGAACTGCAGGCCCAGGTACCAAATGAGAACAGTGGGCATGTCTTTGCAATGCTCATACACCGTCCGCTCAGTGGCGGTGTAGTTGAGGGGTCTGTGGGAGACGAGGAGCACCGAGGAGTTCATGTATAAAACCTCCATGATGATCAGAGCGGGAGGCCGTCGGAGGACATCAGAGGAACAAAGATCTGTCAGATGAACAGAAGAGATCAGGTTCAGGTGTTAGAAATGGAGGAGGCAGGGAAGAAGAAGTGATACTGACGGAAAGTTTCGCAGCCCACGAAACATTTCAGCTTCATAGCAAAACAGCAGCATTCTCCTAAACAACTGGAGTAGATGGGGACTTGTTTTAGCCGGTTAGATGTCATCTACACCCTGGAGGCGTGGTCGAGCTCATGCACCCACTTTCAAACTGGGTGTGCACTGACGCTTTAGCTTAGCGGCTACAGTGAAGATTTCTGCCTTAAAAAGGGGTGTAAATAACATCTTTTCAAACTGATTCGAGATCTCGGGGCTTCCAGATACGTGGATTGCCCCGGACGAGCTGTATGGAGCCATTTCATGCTATCTTATAGTCGTTTTAACATTTTAAAACAAGTCCCCAAACTTCCATCGGCATGTAGATAATGACTGAATTTTCATTTTTGGGTGAATTTTTCCTTTAATACACAAAACATGATGGAGAATTAGTTGACTTTGTGTACAAGTGGAGACTGTACATGACACAATTTCATACATTAAACTACCTACAAGATAAAGACATGTAAGACACTTTGCTGACATTTTTAAAGTTTAACGGGGTCCATTTTTTGCCTTTATTAGAAAGTCACAAGTCGTTCAAACCTCTAAGACTGTAATTACAAATGCAATGGGGGATGAGAGACTTCTTAATGTGCTGCTTAGAAAACATCTGTCCATCCAGTGGCTCCTAATCACGGAGTCCGACCCCCCACAAGGTTTCCCAAGATAAATCTGAGGGGTCACAAGATGATTAAAGTGATAAGAAGATTCTCACAGGTTTGTGAAGTTGTGCATCAGAGCAGAAAGACACACAGCAGCACACAGCTCCCGTCTCTCTCCTTTACATAGACCCAGATGAGACATGCTTCATTTTGAAAATTCATCATCATCATAATTACCTTTACTTAAACAGGGGCAGCCACTGAGACAAACTAATTCATTAAAGGTTTGTAGGTTGATGTCATAAATGCTGTATCTTAGAAATAATTGTGCCTGATCATATAGAAAGCACACATATAAATATACATTGAACTTTATGGGACTGTAGATCATATATAGGGCTATGTTAAATTTTAAAAACACTTTGGACTGGGAGAGAGAAGGGGTAAGGATAGGGAGCACACAACAGATTCATAAAACAATGACTTTAGAGGACATGAGCTTAAACATTTGAATAAAACATAAGTTGCTCCACTGATAACAGAGAATACAAACGTGTGAGTAGCACAAGATCAATCGAAAGGGGGTTGCAAGATGATTAAAGGGATGAGAAATATCAGAAAATGTTTGTTTTTCTTTCTCATAAATTACTGGATACTTTCACCACTCATTGCCTCTAAAATGTGTTAAAATTCATTATAACCTACCTCAACTTCAGGTGAATCAAGGATAAAAGCACCAGTCATTATATACTGTTGCATGCAAAGTAGATACGGAGGTGCCGCATCGCACATATGCACTCTCTGGAATGTTTCAGTGACTCACTGCAGCGAGACAGTGCACATTTGAGTAGCAGCAGCAGACTTGATATGAATGGTGACTCCCTGAACTCTTATCAGATGTGCGCTGCACATCATATATTACAGTACAATGAGCTAATTGTACCACACAATGCAGAAATAAAGTAAACTCATGCATATGTGAAAATCTAAGTTTTTCTCTATGCAGAAACACACACACACACACACAACATGCAGCTGCTTTCAAAATTGATGGATTCTATTTTGTTCGCACCTACATGCAAAAAATCATCAACAAGTGTGACTTCCTCATCTAAGATTATAATCAGCTTCACAGATATATTTCGTTAAAACATGATGCAACACCTAACATCCAACCTACACAACAACTTTTAAAAATGATATTTTTTAAAAGGTCACTGTCTTCACATGAAATGACATCTTAAAATGTACACATTGAAACGTATAAAAATACATTCTGCACTGTTTATTTGATGTGTTTTTTATGGCCTGATTTGTTTTAAAGCGATTTTAAAAAGGCACCTATTTCATTCTTAAATATAGTTTAGACTAGAGATTAAGAAATACACTGCAAGTAACCACAGCAGAAGGTGTAGATAGATAGAAAGAAGATAGAATAGTAATAGAATGGTAAATGAAGGCTCTTACCTTAAACTTGTATCTAGTCGTCCAGTGAACTGACACCCTCTGCACTCAACTACCTCTTTATCTACTGTAACACTGACTCCTCAAACCCTTTAACACATGTATGTCATAGGCCATGAGGTGATGATGGTAGCATTCAGAATGTGGCTTTATGGGAGGACAGAATTGTTTGCATGCGTTCTTACATGTTCTCTCCCTGTCAACAAGCAGCTCACTCCGCTATCTCTGTATCTAAGGGAGACATGTAAATGTGCAACTGTAAAGAGACTGCCGCCTTCTGCTGAGGACTAATAAAGTGCAGTGGCGGAACAAAAAGACACAGCTACAAGACAGAGGAGCTAAAAAGTAAACCAAACTAAAATTACAGTTGATGTCAGAGGTCAGTACATATGGTTGTATCCCAAAAATGTCACTCACCTGCTCAACAGGCTCCTGCGGCGCCTTGTTGTAAGCGACTGGTGTCCTTGTGGCTCCTGCGCTCGTCTGTCCGAGCGTGAGCAAACACTGAGCCCTCACCTCAAAATGAATGGAAAAAATCTTGGAGATGACACTAACGCTTCAGGGATCCTGCTCCGGTCTGATCATCCAATCACAGCACCGAGACGAGGGTGTGGAGGCTGAGGATCTCCCACTGGGTGCCACAGTTGTTCTTGTTTGGCCCCCCTGTACAACCCATCACACTTTCCAAAATAAAGAAATCAAATAGTCATAAAAAAACAAAAAACAAAGATGAAGATGAAAGATGTGGGGAAAAAAGTGTGAAAGTGAGGTCACCGACATGTATGACAGGTTCGGTGTGGAAAAGCCATCATCCGTCCACACCGATCGGCAATGATGCAACAAACCGATGGAGCCTGACGGAAAAAAAATCGGCAGTAAACAACTGATGCAACAGTCCAGAAAATCACTTCTGATTCAATTCGATGTAACGATGTGTAATGTGTTACGTGAGGCTGACGTGGGGTCGAGGTGTGATGTCCGTCTGTGGGTTTGGATGCCGCGCCCAACGTGCAGAACAGGAACCTGAATCCCTGTGAATCACTCAACAGCACGTATTGAATTGATGTTTTTATTGTGTGTGTTCGGTTGTTCGTGGCATCAAGAGATAGTGTCATTTTTGAACGGTTACTGGATGATTTCCAATGTGACCTCTGACCTTTTGCTACTGTTTTATTAGTTTCTATTTGCTAATACAGGTAATATATCACACTCTTTGGCGAGCATTTAACCATCCTTCACTTCTTGGTTAATGGACTACAGCTGATGTAGCACAACGGCGTGTCATGCTGTGTGTTTGAACATGACAAAGAGCCGCCTGATTGAAACTCGACCCATGTTTGTTTACCTCCATGTGTCAGTCTCTGAACTTGTTTGCACTGGTGTCGGGTTCACAGGAGATGTGCCTTCCTCCTGTAAGGTAGGAGATTCTCACAGGTTTGCTAAATTCTGCATCAGAGCAGAAAAACACACACACAAACACACAAAACACGCAGCTGCTTTCAAAATGGATCGATTCCATTTTGTTCGCAGATACATGTGGAAAAACTGAAGCTAAAGTGTGACTTCCTCTACTAAGAGTATAATCAGCTTCGCAGATATATTTAGTTAAAAAAATGATGCATCACCTAACACCCAACCTACACCCCAGCTTTTAAAAATGACCCTGAAAAGCTTCTTCCATTTTCAAACAAAATAAGCCTCAACGTAAGAATATATTTTTTACATGTAAAAGGTCACTGCCTTCACATGAAATGACATCTTAAAATGTACAAATTGAAAAGTATAAAAATAAATTCTGCACTGTTTATTTGATGTGTTTTTTATGGCCTGATTCGGTTTAAAGCGATTTTAAAAAGGCACCTATTCTTAAATATATGTTTAGACTAGAGATAAAGACATACACTGCAATAACCACAGAAGGTGTAGATAGATAGATAGATAGATAGATAGATAGATAGATAGATAGATAGATAGATAGATAGATAGATAGATAGATAGATAGATAGGGTCCATCATGAACGGATGACATAAAGTTGCAGTTGCAGGTTCATTGTTTGGTTACGTCAATCAAATCTGGTCAAACCACAGCCACAGGGTCCTGAAGAGGCAGATTAGATGAGTTTCTGAGTCATTTTGCGTAAAATTCTGCACATTTAGACATAAATATTTAATGTTATGGAGGTTAAGGATAAATGCATTCATTCGTAAATACGTAGTTACGAATGGAAACTAGTTAGTCCTGCATCCATCCACGATTCACCTCTCCAACTGTCCACTTTTTCAAATTATCCTCATTAAAACTGAAGAACTGAGAAGCTGAGCTAATCACATGTGAGGGTGAGGAGCAAAAGTGGTGCATGAATTACATCAGATCATCCTCACTATCAAGGGACATTTCTTTAATTAATGACAGGGAGTCATAACAGAACTAATGAGGACAGATCATCCTGAAAAAATCTGCTGATTCTTCATGGAAAGTTCAGTTTCTCTGTCTTTCTCTCTTTCTTCCTTCCTTTCTTTCTGCTCTTAACTGACATCCAAATGAACATATTAATTCAATTGTGAATACGTCACAGAGCCATTTTGTTCACTGATGCATCATCCAGCACAGAGCCTGCAGAAAAAGGTACAAAATTATCCTGAAAAGCTTTTATATTCTAAACAAAATAAGCCTTAAAGTTAGAATACATTTTTGAAAAGGTTGCCATCTTCTGTAATCTGTATTTAGTGTGTTTTTTATGGGCTGATTTTTAAAACAATTTTAAAAATCACCTACTGTATTTTATTTTTAAATATATGTTCAGACCAAAGATGATGAGAAAAACACATTTAAAGTAAGCACAGAAGAGCAATCAGGGTTTGTTTGGGCTTATTTATTTTTTTTACATCTCATTTGAGTTCTCTCGATAGAAAGCAGAAGGAAAAGAGTTTCACTCACACATAATGCAGTTTGAGCAGCAAGAAACAACACAGTCAAACAAATAGGAAACAGACGTCAACAATATGTTAAGTGCGGTCATCCCAGCAGTACCATACAGATCCATTATAAAACTACAATGTTTTTGTTTTTCAATCTACCGCCACCCACTAACTAATCATTTCTCTTGTAAACTTGTGGATGGCTGAATGTTTTCTTTTTTTTTTTTTTACAGTTTTAGTCTAAAGCCAACCTGGACAAGACACTTACGAGGACAAATTATGTTTTTCCTTTTCCGTGCTAACGTTTAATCTCCAGGTTTTCAAACAGAAAATCTCTTCAGAAGATAAATACTTTTGAGCTGAAAACACGACCCATGCAAAGAATCCACTGTAAAAGACATACAGGGGATGTAGCACTGGATAGCCAAAGTGATGATTCGTTTCATCAGAACATCTCCCAACCGAGGAGCTCGAGCTCCGACACATTCACCGTCTACCGTGTTTATTATCCTCCTCAGCTCACCTCTACGTGCAAACTTCCTAACTTCTCTCATCCTTCTCCGCCTCTACATCTCGATGGCTTGTCGGCTGTCCTCCCATCTCCGTTTTCAATCTTTAAAAAAACATCTTAACATTAAACATGCTCCTATAATATAAAAACTGCTCTTTTTTCAGTAATTCCTGTCTCTCAGTGTTTGAAAGTAAACACTCTAAAAAACCAGAAAGCCAAATGTCAGGTAAACAAATCATACACATTAAAAGGAAGGAAATACTGAAATGAAAGACATGGGCAAAGTGTGTCTCATTATCATTTCGATCAAAGTACCAAACTTGAAAGTACGTGATAGGTCACAGCAAGCAGCTGGTGATTTGTTTTCATATTAAACTGTGAGAATATGGCATTTTATTCCGATAGAAACCAATACCCTCCCCTGTGTTGTCCTTATTTGGACCACCAAGTTTATTTTTTTTTTTTGTTCTGTTGCCTGTGCAGTCAAGCAGCAGAAGTGAAAAAGCCTTCTGGGAGTGGGAGTGGAGATCTTGCAGATGCTGTAATCCTGCAAGAAATGGAGTGATGGGATCTCATGAGACCCGACTGGTTTTGTGAAAGTGTTCCAGTCTTTTAAGCTCGAGTGATTCACGCAGCAAGTGACAGAGTCTTTGGACTCTCTGGAGTGTTCACATCTTGGTTGTGTATGGTTTTGGAGTGGAGGTGGGGGTGGAGGTGGAGTGCTCACATGCTGCTGCAGACGAGGGTGTCATGGCTAAAGGTGCATCACTGCTACTACAGGTGTGGGTAAACAATAGTCAGCTTCAGTCTGGTAAAAGCTTTGCTCCAGATGATTCGCAGCTGGAACATGGTGATGTTACGGTGTTGGGTGGAGTGTTCTCAGATGAAGGTGGAGTCCATGGTGCTGGTGTCTTGCGTATTGCGGGCTCGGGCCTCGAAAAGCTGTTTTATCAAAGCAGACTTCTCCTGCTCCAGCTGGGTGATCCGCTCGCTCCTCTCTGTCACCTCCTTCACGAGGGAGAAGAAATGAAGTGAGTGACAGTCTTAAAACAACACTGACTGGTGACTATTAGTGACTAGTATCTAGCGAATGTTGAACCTGTGTGAGAAGTCTGTTCTGGTCCTTCAGTCTCTGGATGGCTTGTGGAGGAGCCGGACCTGGAGGCTGGGGGTTAGCGGAGAGCGCTGCTGCCTGAGCAGCGCTGGAAGGAAATGGCTGCTGGAAACAAAGAGGGACCAGTGTTAAAGAGAAAAAACATCCAAGATACAATGTTATTTATCATCAGTAGAGGTTTCCAGTAGTCGCTTTGTCATGAAATGTCATAATTTACATGTCTGATATACGCAGCTTCCCATTTCCAGATGCTCTACTGCCATGTTATGAAAAGGCAACTGTGAGAATCACTTTACATTTGTATACAATTACATGAATCAGTAAGCGTATTAATGTTTTTGGTGACATTTGTGTGATGTAAAGATGAATTTCTCACGCTCACGATTTAGAGTCAGAGCATCACATGGAGAAAACATTGATCTAATCCAGTTGCACTCATACATAAACATATATATCACGTCTGTTCAGCCCCAACCAGAACATTTCTTTTTTCATTCCTTTACGAGTCAGTGTAACTGATAATAATAATAATAATAATTGTGTAATACAGTATACTATGACCCCATCATATTTCTTGAGATGCTTATTATACCGTGAAAATGTCTGATTACGACAGATTTGGTCAAAACAGTGTGCGGCTGTAGTTTTGTGCTACAGTGAATGACAACAGCCAAGACTGATCTCAGTAACACAGCAAAAATAAAGAATCATAATCATCTATAAAGTTCATCCATACCCTCAATAGGGTCTAAACCATCATCCATCAATACCATTTATTGTGCACCGTATTTACATTATTTTCAGATTGCCAGTCTCATTTCCTTTCCTTTCTTACTAGAATCACACACAAATGCTGAAAGTCAATTAGCAGGCAGCACTCACCATCCCAGGGCAGGTAATAAGGTCATTAAGGCAGCGGTTGACTTCTTGCAGTTTGGGTATTAGAACATTCATGCGGCTCTGATTGGCTTCTGTGAAGAAATCCTGAGAGGAGAGAACATAAACAGACCATCAGTATGAAATTCGAGATAGAAGTGAAAGTTTTGAATAACAATTTGTGACACAGAGGAACTGAACAAACTAAGGAGGAGCTGTGGTAAACTGAGGTTAACTTAAATTAAGAAATAAGGAGGTCCTCAGGAAAACTTTAATGATTCAGACAAAAACACAGAGAGACATAAATTAATACTGACTGGTACTTTACCTTTCTGGGTCAGACAAGGGAAAGAGTAGAGCCCAAGCAATAACATACTTGCTTTATCGAACTAAATATTCCTCTGCAACCTCCAGCTCATACTGCTCACTTTCTCTACCCAAAAGTATTTTATCCTAACTACTAAAGGTCGTGTTTCAGTTTAGATCAAATTATATAATTCTTCCAACAGATCTATAGTTCATAGATGTTGTTTCTGTTGTTTTTTGTTAATTTCCCAATTGGTTTTCTTGCTTCATTAAGAAAATCTGTCAGAATTATCTTCTTATGACGAGACACTGTCAAATAAGCAACAGGTCACATCTCCATCACTTCTGAACAGTTTCAGACTAGATCCTGAACTGACCGTGCATTGGGAGCTCTGGCCAACCTGCCGCTGTCTCTCTGTAACGTTGTGGATCTGACCCTGGTACCATTCGCGGGCCCGCTCCACCACTTCCAGGCCCGCCAGCAGCGAGTCCTTCTCCTGCTCCAGCTCTTTCATTTGCTTTAACTGTGAGAATCGAAAGTTAAAGATGGAGGAAGAAAGGGGGGTACAGGAAAGAGGAAATTAAAAAACATGTATTTGTCATGTTTTTCCAATGCCATCACTAAGAGAGCGTTCAGATCGGTGCCAACATTAAATCTAATGATTGATTTTGGGCTCCTGGCAGTCTGTACGGTAGACAAACTCCATCTTTTCACCAGGGCATCTGCACCAAACTCTTTTGTGCCAGCGGAGACAATGGCGCCATGGCAATTGTGCCGGACTCTCTCCCATCCTGAACAATGTTTAGCAATCAGCCCAGTGTCATGGCAACCACACAGCAACCTAAGAATGGGGTAAACAGCGGAGCCACTTCAACTATGGATGCCACAGTGTGTGTGTGTGTGTGTGTGTGTGAGTGTGTGAAAGAGAAAGAGTGAGAGGTGTGTGTGTGTGTGTGTGTGTGTGTGTGTGTGTGTGTGTGTGTGTGTGTGTGTGTGTGCGCGCACACTGCGGCTGTGCTCTGCTGGAGTGACTCATCTCTGCAGCACACTGCAGCATCTGGGTCAGTCACATACACACAGACCAAT
>OMLP01017118.1:0-13868 GCA_900302685.1 Spondyliosoma cantharus
TGTGTGTGTGTGTGTGTGTGTGTGTGTGTGTGTGTGTGTGCGTGTGCGCGCGCGCGCGTGTGTGTGTGCGTGCGTGTGTGTGTGTGTGTGTGAGAGAGAGAGAGAGAGTGATTCAGAAGTCACATCATTGTTTCAGATCAGAAAATAAGAAAGAAAATTATTATTATTATTTATTATTATTATTTCATGATTATCTTGGCTTTAAAGGCCTCGTTATTGGATTAAGGGTTTGCATTTGACCCCAAACAATATTGTGACACCTGCATTACATTCAGTGTTTAAGAAGCTTCATGTTAAGCCAACATCGCTGAGGCTAAAGGCCTTCACCGAACACTGGATCATATTACATACATTATGATCCATTTTATTGAATTCAAGCTCAGATAAAGTTTCAAATGAAAGGAAAACACTTTTTCGCTCTTCTTTTAGTTTCTCATCCAGTCTCTGAACCAGTCTCTTCTGTGTTATGTGTGAGGGGTGTCACAAACCAGCCTCCACAGAGGAAGCACAGCTTCAAAGGCACAGGTGAGGTTTTAGCTAAACACAACTTCATGCCACTTTGTAGTCTGAACAAAAATGGACTGTGTAGACTCAAACACCACATGCTCTCCATCTTGTCCTGTCTTCGGTCGTCCTTCTGGGAAGGAGCATTCGTCGTCATGGAAACCCTGGATGCAGTGCTGTAATGTTAAGCCTCTGTCTTCCACGATGTCTTCTCTCTCTGGTGGGCTGAGGCTGCACCAAGTGTCCCTACAGCTACCCTGTATTACCACAGGGTGGTGCTGCAAGGGTGGAGCAGCTGTACACTGGCACCAGGTCACTCTGCTCCCCTTTTCACCGGATGGTTTCTGGATGGTGCTTGGGGTCGGCCAGTGGCAGCCGCTGAGGGAACATAAAAACACAACAGAATCACTGAATTTCTAATAGTGAAACCTGTAACACTTGTTTGATAATGTTATTAAAGATTAACATACCTGTGTGTCCTTAAGTCCTCAGTAAATAAAAGGAAGAAATCAAAGCACAAAGCGTGAGTAATCTTTAACTTATAAGTGATATCAAATGAACAAACTGTATTTCATGTCTTCATATACAGACTCTTGAAATGACAGTGTCTCAGATGTTAGAGCAGACATGCAATTCACTCCAGGGCGAGCGTGGCCAGTGTCGGAGCCAGTTGACATATTTCAGTCTGGCTCCCATCAACACAAAGCATCATAGTCTGGGTTTTTAGTTTTGTAATTTCCCGTTTTATGCTAAAGATTCATCCCGCCGTATTTTACTTTCCACCTCCTGTCTTTGTCTGCTTTCCCACCCTTTTTGCTGTTCACCTGCGTTCCATTTGTTGATCATTCCTGTATATTTAAGCCTGTTTTTCCTCGTCACTCTTTGTTGGTCCACCTGCTTTTATCCTGCTTTCAGCCAGTTTCTTCTGCATCTCCTGTTCCTGTTCCAGGTTTTTAGTTTTATTTCTTTGGACATTCCTTTGCCTGCCTTGCATTGCCTGCTTTTTGGATTTTAGACTTTACTAACCAGCATTAAAGCTTGATTTAAATTTTTTTTGCCTGCCTGTTTACTTTAGGTCCCTTTTGGCGTAAGCTGTACCAGTATATATGAATAAATTGCCACCTCTGCTACACAGTAACACCAGCCCTCAAGCGGAAAAAGTAAGAATACAACAACAAAGTGAAGATATACCGTAGTGCAAGTCTCTACTTAGGACATAACAAGCACTGCCAGACACAAAGGCCAGTTGTCAAAAAAGCCCCGCCAGACGTGGAAGCCAGCCTTTAAGGTTAAACAGCTCTGCCAGACATAGAAGACACCTCTTAAAGCTACAAAACCAATAAAAGCAACTCATTACAGGTGACATTACAGGCATTGGCAGCCCAGCCAGACGCATAGGCCGGCCCTCAAGGCCACAAAGAAAATTCCAGCGTTCAGATGATCTGTCAGCCCATACGGCGTTGAAGATCCTAATCTGTGCCACTTTCATGCCAGGCCGTATTCTTCACCTCCCAGCATTTATCCCAACCCGTTAGTCCTTGGCCTCTTGGCAGGAAGATCCACCTCACTGCTCTCCCACCTGCTCTGCTTTCTGTAAGACTTGAGGCCAGACGTTGATAGACTCGGCTCTTCAGAGCTGTCGTTGTCTAGGAGGCAACTACAGGACTCTGATGCACCCCCGGAGGACGTCATCATTACCCTCATAACCATCATCTTCGTCATCTACAGAGGAAATTGTGTCCTGATTCTGATCCTCATTGGTCCAGAAGCTCTTTAGTCGAGCATTTCTATTTTCTGCTACTTTACACTTCCACTGTGTTACGTACATGTTTACTTCAAGATAAAAGTATTCAACACATAACATTGTTGTGATGGAATTTTGTTTGTAGTGAGCACCTACAATGGGTCTGACAAATTGTAATTTGTATTTATTACAGTGGTGTTGCACTGTGGAGGGCGCCAAATCTCACAAAATGCCAATCTCTACCTAATGTTGCTTCAACAAGATATCTTTACTTTTACTCAAGTACAACTTTGGCACTGACTACTACTACTACAAATATCTAATTAATTATTCCACCACTAGCATCTTGATCATCAAATAAAATGTATTACATCACAAAATAATGTTTATGACTTAATACTAGTTTTATGATTCACAGTTATTTTTTTAATAGTTTCATGTCACATCTTTTATGCATGTTTGGCCATTCATAAGCGATCTATTCCTCAGCTTTTGGAAATGTACATGTTTGGATTTAAATAGTTCCATTGTACTCCCTGTACTTAATACATTTAATGCTCTAATTTATAACACATAATTGTTTTATTAGCACTTGTCTTCAAAGAGTTGTGTTTTCTTATTCCATCACAACCAATTAGTATCAGCAAGGATTACGGGGGCCAACCTCTCAGAGGACCTGAACAAGTGAAACACCAGTTATCCAGCTCCAAGTTGCAGAAGCACAGTGATGACTAGATCAGCCTTTGGGTACAAAGTTTATCTATCTTCTACTTCCGTCTAGTGGTGAGCAGAGGGACCTGCAGTAACAGTGCTGAGCAGTAGGGAACAGTGATAACACATGAGGAAGAAAAGGGTTTCCTGGTGAGATTGTCAGATAAAGATCAAAGAATTTGCCTAACCATAACTGTTTTTGTGTTGCAAGGCAATTTGGCAAACAGGAAGTAAACTATTCAAATGTTTATTCGAGAACAGAGATTGATGAGGTCAGCCAGATACACTTAGAAACGTAACTCACTGCCTTCCTCAGTGATGCATGCCTTTTGCGTTCTGTCTTCAGGAAAGTAGAGATGTTGTTTCTCTCCTCAGGATTGATCTCCCTTGAATCGTTCAAAATGAGAAAAAGTGTCATTTCCACATGCCTTTTATCTCACTCTCAAAGCACACATGCACATGTAGCTTCTCTGTTCAGCCTGAATATTTGATCAAATGCACAGCACCCGTATCAACACATTCCTTGTATGCAGGGTTGTGCATTATTTATGCTTGTGTGAGTGTCTGTATGTACAGTACGTGACTGTGTCTTTGTGCGTGCGGTTGTGTACAAGCAGGGCTCTGTGTCCCACTGTGAGCCTGAATGGAGACCATTTTCTCCTCTGCTCCACTGTTCTCTGCCTGTTCACTCCTCCTCTCCTGCTCTCTCTCATCCTATTCTCTGTTCTTTCCTCCTCTCATCGCACCATCAGGGCTGTTATGTAATGGTGGGATGAGGAACACACTGTCTGTCTGTCTGATGCTGTCCATAACAGCTAATCATTGTTGAAGAGTCCACTTTTCTTTGTGCGGTCATGTGTTGATTTCAGTTTCAGAACAAAGAAAAACTGGAACTCTTCTTGTTTTTTGGTACTCAGCTTTTGTAGCGCTTCATTGAGATGTATACAGAAAGACTGAGAGTCCATTGGAGATGCTGTCAGTGTGGACCATATGAATAATACTTCGTCATGCCTGTGTTATTCCCTAAGCAGGCAGCCAGCTCTGTCAAACATATCCATGACTGACTACATTATTCATGAGGGAGATACACGCCAAGCTGATGTCTCATTAACAGGGCTTGAAATTAACACCAGCTATCCAAAGGCCAAATGTTAGACAGCGAGAACTGTGGATCTGACCAAAGTAACATTTTCTGTGATAAATTTAACAACTGTGAACACTTAGAAAAGGTCATGGATATCTAATTTTCAATGAGCCACCTAAAAATGCGAGTGGTCAACCTCAAGCCTTTCTTTTCGCAAATATAAATCATAACCACAAATCATCTCTTAGAAGTGTACAGACATTCAGAGGAGGAACATATTAGGACATAAAGATTCCAATTTTTATAATTTTTTGGTAATTTAAAGATCATCAACATTTCACCACCATCGACTGCTGACATTAACCACCCACAAAGCCATCCAGAAACAATTCCAGTCATTCTCACCATGTTCAGGTAATCTGCTTTAGGAGATTACAAGTGGATGTCTGTAATATGAAACCATCGAGGTGTGGTTTAGTGGCCACCTATGTTACACAATCCACCTTTGTTGGCTCCACAAATATCTGATAGCATCATTGAAACAAAATAATTTAAAAGTAACAATGAGATCAAAGAATTATAATTGACATATGTGATTGTGTGACCTGATTCCAGGCTAAACTTTATATTTACTTCAGAAAAAGTCTATCATTGATCTTTATTTTATTTAAGCTACATATATTTCAGTAATTCATAACAGCACAATATTAGAAAAAAAACTACAGTAAAATGTAGCATACTGTGGATTACATTCCAAAGATCCATATCATAATAATAATAATAGAAAATATAATTAAAACCAAATCATTTAAAACAAATGGCTCATATTATCCATTCTTTTCTGCGGGCCACTCAACACGTATTGTTATTGGTCAATCTTTCCATGCGTTACACCTGATTGGCTGTGGACCATGCCTGTCATTTATCTAGCCACGCCCCCGGCACCAGCGACTTCCGCTTCTGTGTCAATCCCAGGCTACACTAAATTCCTGCTCATCTCTCTGGACCTGTCAAAACATTCTCCCTGCACAAACCACCGAGGTAAGACGACCAACAACATACCACTCTGTCTGTGTCCTTTTGTTGTGTTTTCCATGGCACAAGACTTGCTTTGCCTTTTGGGTACAAGAACGGTTGCTAACATCGCTAGTTAGCCACCTTTTTTCTCTTTTAGCCCGCCCGCTAACGTTGATACTGGCTGTCAAAAAGCTGCCTGACGTCCTGTCAGAGTTGCAGCTGTATGGTGGGTGTTGTTTGGGACAAGCAGTAACGTTACCTCATATGATGTTTAAATGACATGCTTTTTTGCAAAAAAACCCCCAAAAACAACAAAAAACACGTAGGCTTAGATTATTTAAGTTTTGATTTGACAAGCTAGTATAACTGCTAATGTTAGCAAGCGAACATTTCACGGTAGCATAGCATTTGGGATGGTTTGTCCTTGGCTCTGGTGTAGCGAGTTGGACGTTGTTAATTTGTCAGTGAGGATATCATCAACATCACTCAGCTTGAATTGAGTGAAATTTTGATTTCTGGCTGTTTTTAATGTATTAGCTGGCAGTGCTAGCAAGTTATGTGGTCCTGAGTTCAAATCTCAGGCAAGGCGTAGGTTAAAGTTCCTCCTATCGCGTTTTACTGTCTCAGCTAACAGTGGGAATGTTCCCCTGCCTGTTTGGCCTCTCGCCGCCTCCATCACCATCTCGATCTGACTCACAGGACAGACTAAACAAAGCTCTGTCTTTTAATGTTGGTGTACTTGAGGTCAGTGACGCCAAGGTTTATACTGACACAGCAGGCTGTTTGTGTGCTCTCCCTTATAGTCTGTCCCTCAGAGGCAGATATTACACTGCTGCATCAAGTGACCTGCTGCTGGGAAACAGTGCTTACATTAAGACTGAGAGTCTGTTTAGATTTGACTGATATCTTGTTGTTTCGTATAATGAAATATTTTGACTACCACTTGGGAACATTGCATTACAATAACGGACAAAAATGCAGACTCACTTTTTGATACGTGTATAAGATACTGAGGGTATGTCCTGTTGACATTACTACAACATTCAATATTTATCTTTTGTCAGTAACAATTGTTGCCGGACTGACAATAAATTGAATCCTTGGATTGTGTTGAGCACTGCCATTTTCTAAAGTTGAAGTGCAGACTACAACACAGTTTCATTTGTGCTAAAACAATTATTATTGAATTATCAATATAATTATAGCAATTTCATAAGCTATAGTGCATGAATTTCTAACTTCAATACAATACCTTGAAAAATAAGGATATTCAATCGCAGGTTTTACAGGGAAACATTGACAGAACATTTAGGAAAGAAAATTTTAGATTTTCATTCAAAGATAAATATGGCAAGGCTTGTATAATGTGAGTTAAGAACAAGAGCATCTAAGTACACCTACTTCTGGAAAAGTGGGGCTATGTGAATGCTAAAGTGGTGCATGTCATCTCGCTAGTAATAGTGCATCATTACTGCAAAATGTTTTTATTGAAACCATTTCAAATATTCAGAGTCGATGTGTATAGATACTTCAATATTTTGCCAATACACGTAGGTGAGTCATTATTTGAATACAAGATGTTTCTTGTTGTCACCACTATTATTATATTATTTTGATATTTAGTTTGGTAATTTATTGATCAATTAACTGGAAAATTAGGAAAAAGTTGTTGGTAGCAGACTGTGATAGTATACATTAAAATTCACTGAAAAAGTTTGGGATGCTGTATTGTACTTACACTATATTTATACATGTAATAGACAACAGTGTTTCAGCAACATTTAAACAGCTAATTACAGATGAATTTATTTACAGTCCTCGAGAAATTACACTTAACATTTTGTTTACGACATATCCACAGGAACACGCACACCTGCAGATTTTATTGCTACATTACACTAGACACCAGACCATTCACCATGGAATTACAGCGTTTGTCATTTTGTAATGCGTCTTCCTCCCTAAGGTGCCTTAATTAGCCCCTTAGTTAGTTGCTATGGCGATGGTTTCCATTTGAGAGGGGAGCATCACAGTGTACCAGCGGACTGCCTTCCTTCCACTCTGCAGAACAGCAGAGTGAGGCAGTTATGCATGAATGAGCGATTTATTCTGCGTTTGTTGATTTAGTGTATGCCTACTTAAGTGTTCATATTCTGTGAACTACTCAGAGATTTTTTCAACTTTGCAGTATGTCCTTTTGAGTTCTGTGGTTAAACTTTAGGGAACAGGAAAGAGATTTTGCAAGACATGTCCTAAATGCCATTTTTCAACACAGCTGCAAGGAATGTTGCAGTGATGGCACTACCAACACATGCTAAGGCAGATGTATCATGAATAATTTAGCCGCGCAAGTTGTAGTGTTTTAGATCTGCTCGCTCCCTTTTTCAACTGTACAATTTTTATTTGTAAAATACAGCTTCACTTTCTTTTTGTGCGTCTTAAAAGAGGGCTGCCACATGGGGATAGTGCACAGTTTGAGCCAGTCTAGGCAACCATCCAGGCAACAGAAACAATACTGAATGTATAATTTATGATTAGCAGAGTAACAGGTAGCCAACAAGGAGCCTGTCTGATAGGCAGCCTGTGTATTGTTTTCCTTTGCTTTGATTGGCTCTCGGTCATAGGTAGTGCATGTTGGTCAGCAGGGACAAACTGAGGGAAGAAGCCTGCTTCAGATTAAACATCATAACAGCACTGTATTGAAATACTGGCAAATGTTAGTGATAATAAGAAATCTACTATTTAAAATGTCTTGCAGGAATTTGTCAGGTTGTGCGTTTAGCAGTTTAATTATTATATAGTACTGAGGTAATTTTAAAACTATATTTAGAAACTTAACTCACTGATTGTTTGTTAAAGTGTTGGTAAATGGTGTAATGTGAACATGGTCATTTTCACCCCACTTTAGATGCAGTCTTGCTGGTGCTTTGTACATGATGATATATAAAGGTCTGTAGTTAGTCCTTGTAAGTCTGCGTAGTTTCTGTCTGCAGCAGTTTCCCCACTAAAGATGGTTTAGTGATGTATTTATTTATAGCACATTGCATTTCAAGGTATGGGGAGACCATGTGCAAGACTTTGATTGGTCATCATGGTTTGGTTTTTGCTTTCTCTTTCTGTTCTTGGTTAATGATAATGACCACATCAACAAACACTTCTCTTTGAGTGAGCTGAAGAAGGACTCTAATGTTCTTCTTATTTTGAGATCTGGCAGGGTTGCACTGCTGCACAAATGGACCAAAACTGTTGCGTATGCTGTGATTTAAATGAAGAGAAACATGTATCGGCACCTTTTTTTAATGTATTATAAATTACCTAGCTGAAAAGGGAATGAAATGATATGAAGGACATTTAGGTGCACCAGTGCAACCAGTGTAGCGTTGAAATCAAAAATCCATCTTAACCAGATTTTCCCAGTTCAGTCAGTCACATACAATGCTGATGACAAAATTGCTTTTGTGCACATGTTTTATACTGTATCTCAATTAGGAGTGTCACAGTGTTGGTATTTAAGGGAGGACTCGGTTGAGGGTTTAAAGGTTAGTTTCAATGCATCCTAGCAGGTTTAACTTCCAAGCAGGTATTACTGGAACGTGCTGACTCACACTACACTGAATGGTGTTTTTTGTGCGTGTGTGCATGAGGGAGACTGTGTGCTCAGCATCCTGCTCAGAATGAGACAGTGTTTCGTTCCCACAGGATTTACACTGAGTTTTGGCTGGAGGAACATGGAGATGACGGATTCATCACTTCAGTCCGAGACAGAGACACAAAGGAAATCAGTCAACAATTTCGGATTATCCTCAGCATGGGGATTAAGCCACCTTCTTGAGTAAAACAAAACGAAATGGTGAGATTAATTGCAAAACAGATGGTCTTGGACTAGTTTAAGTCTTTTCTCAGAACCAGTTCTTGAGCAATTGTTTTTATTTTTTGATGACAGACTTGATTTGCATAAGTCCCTCAAAATTGTACTTCTGTTTCCTTATCGTCTCAGTGCTGTTAGTTGGATTTATGCAGCTGTGTCTGCATAGATGTGTGGGCTGCATTTATGTTATATTATTTTCTTCTGTCTGATGCATTCTAATTTATCGTGCAACAGGGAGGTCACAGGCAGAGGCTCAAATCCTTGAATTTGTTACTTTTGATACCTTTGCCTTTTAATATGTTCTGGCTAGAAATGCGAGCTATATGGCTATAAATCATGTTTATATAATTTGTATGTGTGTGTGTGTTTTGGGTGCAACAGTATTTATCCCTTTTGTGCTTCCTGGGCTGATGTCTTCATCCAGGGCTGATTGGCCGATAATCTTGAGGTTGCACCAGCCTCTCTCACACTGTTTTTGTTGAGAGATAGTTAGGGAGAAAACACAGATAGCAAAAACATTCTTACTGTTATCAGCTGCACCTGTGTGTGTGTTAGGGCTGTCAGAATTGCTCCAAAATGACGTTTGAATATTCCCTCTAAAAAAACCACATACAGTACGTTCGAACCATTTGAATATCTACATTTTCGCATTATATCAACAACAGGAGGACAAACCGTCCGTGATAAAAGACACATCTTGGTCTTTAAGTAACTCCTTTATATTGTCTGAAGTGCTGTTATATATTTCATCGATTCTATTGGTGAGTGTTCCACGGCTCGGAAAATGGTACCTTGGTTCCAATTCTTGACAAAACTCTCTGAAGTCCGTGCCATCATACCGATCGGCCTCATGTCCTTGGATATGAACGAAGCAAGTTTCTTCGTGCAGGCCTCTTGTCGTGCTGCAGACAAAGAGCTTGTGGCGGGCGGTGAAAAATATGAGTCAAGACGTGGCTGTTTAGTTGGAGTTCCAGACATCATGGTATGCTCATTTGGGTGCACATTTTCGAGATTGAGTTGTTATTGTAGCCAGCAGCAAGTCCTCCCTCTGCAGACCATGATAGATGTTAGTGATGTTGGTGCTTATTTTTACCAATTCACTGCTGTCAGTGGATGCGCTTAATCGAGGTTAGTCTTGTGATTGAGGTCGAGTGAATTTGATTTCATACTTGCGCTTGTACTGTAATAAGAAGTTGTTTATCAGCTGTTGATATTTAAACTCTCTCTTGCTAAGGGTCTTGTGATATGCACTTCTACTTCCATTCCCTTAGGCAGCACTGATGTGTCCTACTACCGATGATTTACAGTAGATGATGTTCTAAAACGATTATAGCTGGGGTATATTTTAGATTTTGCTGTGATACAGAGTTGTTTTGTTTTCCCCACATTTCCAATAAGCTCTTTCTGTGTTGTGGTGATAAACAGGGAGTCTTTTAGCTTTAATTTACCTACAACTTTCTTTGCATAGTACACAACCCCTATACAGTTCCATCCCCGGTGTTTGTTTCTGCGCTAATGCACAGTGAATGGCCACAGCAAAATGCTGCTCTGTGTTGGACTCCCTCCGACAGTGGCCTGACTGTGCTTCTTGATCCAAATGTTGCTTCTCAGGCTACAATATCATCCCACCTCTTTCTCTGGAATTGGCAGATGAAAACCCATCCCCTTTATATCCTAACCGTAGTCTTCTAGCTATGACCTTTAAAGCATGTTGGTAGATTTTATTCAAATGACAAACAGTCTGCAAAATCTGCACGTCAAACAATTTATAGTGAAAAAATCATCCCAGTTGTGAAGGCACCTGAATAATTCTTCTCTTCAGATTGTTTACATTTTGTGCTTAAAATGGTCTTGAGACAAGAAAGTATGTACACGATATTCACCAGTAAAGGGCAGTATGACATTTTCTGAGTTGTTTTTTTATGCTTTATGGTCTTTTGCATACTTTATGGATATTATACAATGAATTGTACTGTATCTATGATGCTAGTCAACCAAAACAGACCAAACAGTTCCCGGAACTGAACAGCCCAAGAAACTGAACCTATCTAATTCAGGATATAATTGCCCCTTTATCCCTTGCTAATTTATTTTCCACTGCAAATCAAGAACTATGATAAACTGACAAAGGTAACTGTTTTTGCACATCAGACAGCAACCAAAAATGTTGTTGTTGTTGTTGTTGTTGTTGTTTGTATTCACTGTTGGACAAACATGTGATGTTTGACTTTTGGAAAGTTG
Organism: Spondyliosoma cantharus; assembly: GCA_900302685.1. Taxonomy (NCBI): domain Eukaryota; kingdom Metazoa; phylum Chordata; class Actinopteri; order Spariformes; family Sparidae; genus Spondyliosoma; species Spondyliosoma cantharus. Next base: position 11,170 of record OMLP01017118.1, read on the forward strand.
CATGGAGCAGTGAAATGGGAGACTGAAAATGTCAGAAAATACAGTTTTTCTGGTTTCTCTTCCCCTTATTGTATCCGAAATAAAACAATTAACAAATAAATAGTGGTGGGACTCGATTAAAAAAAAAAAATCTAATTAAGTGGAGGCTTTGTAATGAATTAATCTCAATTAATCGCATATCAATATTTGACACGAGAAGCAACATTTTTCAATTTCAATGGATTTTGGGATATGACCGAATCAATGAATAGACACATAAATGAGCTTAAACAACAAAATTGTGTTATTTTCATCACCTAGTGTTAACATGAAGTGCAATATGAATAAAGAATATTATGATTGAAGGCACAAACTTAAATTCAAGTTATCTATATTCAAGCTTTTTCAGGAGTTTTTGTAAACTTTCTGTCTTAAACGCATTTGTTTTTGTTTATTAAAATAAAAAAAAACAGCACTTAGTACAGTACATTCCAGAAAGAACCACCAAGAGACAGTCCACTGCAATCCACTTCGCCAGTGCGTTTGTTAATTTGTCAGTCGTGGACTCATTTTGGCTCTGAGGACTGTCATCTTGTCTAGTGTGGATTGGCGACACTGCCTGCTGGAACTAGGAGCGTTGTCTGTGCTAGCTGCAACATGTTTGGCTTGAGGTGGCAGCGGAGGCTGGAAGTGTTCCGGTGATAGGCAAATTCTTTCTTGCACAATTTGTACACAACTGTGCTTTTATCCAGGTTTCCACCCGGTAGTTTTTTAAAACTAAAATTTCCACCCACCGAACCCAGCAACGACTTCTCATTGGTTTCTCATATTAAAGCTAATGATTAACAGGTGCATTAAGTCAATTTTTACCAATCTGTTTCATAAAGTGACTTCGGAGCCAGATGCTGACATTTTAGGACTAGCTCTCTGGCTTACACCAAAAACAAAAAAACATTCTTATTATTCCAGTATTTAGCATGACCATACAGAACATTGTCCAGATTATCCAGATTATCCAGAGTCAAGAGTGAGCAGGACTAACCACCAGTAGCAGAACATCTTCACAACCTCCGTCACCTTTCACCTAAGTAAGGTATGATAAGAATCGTCCCTTTAGGATAGTAAATATCTCATTCAGACATGTTCCATTGCCATTGGTGCCCTGGTGTAAGAAGTGTTGAAGTAGGAATGGGCAGTATGGCCTTCAAGTAATATCACAGTATTTTTAGGCTGTATCACGATACACCATATATATCGTGATATTTTGAAATGTCCTAAAAAGAACTTCAATGCTAGGATTAAGGGTAAAATCCACAATAATTTTGACCACATACCTCAATATTAATATTGTGACAATATTGCAGGGATGACAATTGGTACTTTAACAAAACATTAGCACAAATATATTTATGATAAATAATAATTAGCAATGGATGGTATATGTGAAGGTGCCAGATAATTGGAAGGTCGCTGGCTCGAATCCCTGGCTCCCCTGGCTGCATGTCAAAGCATCCTTGAGTAAGATACTGTGCCCCAGATGAACAGGTTGGCACCATGCATGGTAGCCTCTGCCCATGCCATGAGTGTATGAATGTGTGTGTGAATGGGTGAATGTGACAAGTGATGTAAAGTGCTTTGAGCGGTCAGTAGACTGGAAAAGTGCTACAGAAATGCAAATCAATTTACAATTAAAAGCCTATAAACACTAGGGTGTGAATCTTCACAATTCGATTAGATTACATTTCAGCTGTCAACGATTCTCGGTGCATCTTGATGTATCTCAGTGTATGGCATCCTCAATTATTTATTACTTCACATTTTTTCATAATTTAAAGTCCACTTTTATTCAGACAGTCCTTCCAATAATCAGACTCCAGCAGTCTACAAAATAAAAGCTGCATCTTTTCAATATCTGCAACTTAGAATATAAACATTACAAAAACAAAACATTGATCCATCTGCAGTGCCTTACACGTTCCTTGTAATCTACAATAATATTGTTCTCACATGGCAGCTTGAAGTTGAGGTATTTGACTCTGCTACCCACACACCTCTCTCAGAGTTGGACGGCAAAGTTGACAGTACCTCCTCAGATCTTGGCTATCCGACATGTGCCCCAAGATGTCTGTTTAATCTCTCTATATAAGCAAGAAATCTCTGTCTGTCTGTGTGTGTATGTGTTCATCAAATATCTCTGCACATCAGGATCAGACTGACCTGAGATTTTCAACATGGCTGCTGCGTGGTTTAAGGGTGCGCAACGTCGGATTTGTTTGTACTACAAAGATACCATTAATAAATTATTTAATAAATGCTTCACGAATTCGGCTAGCAATAGGCGCGTTCAAGTTGAACTCCAGCTGACCGCCTGCAACAGCGAGATCTGTTGGCGACTGCAGGGGCAGGGATACAAATGCTGCTATGAAGTTGGACACTCTCTACATGACAGGAACAGAAAGGCTAATAAGAGTAGATAGTACAGATAACACTAGAGTTGAACCTGTGTTGTCTGCATGAGACACAGCAGTTAACCACTTCACTATCATCACCTCAAGTAAGGTGACAGAACTGAGCAAGCTATTGACGACCAGTGTTGGGTGTAACTTAACTACTTTTTCGGGTAAAAAAGTAGTGTAACGCGTTACTACTGAAAATGTGGTAACGAAACGTAGTTCCGTTTTCAGTTGGGCACAACGCTACTTTTCCGAGGGACAGATTTG
>OMLP01017120.1:0-17940 GCA_900302685.1 Spondyliosoma cantharus
AAAAAATAAGGATCGAGATGACATAATCAGCCAAGAGGTGCATGTTACGTCACCATAATTAAGGTGTTTACAACCAAGCTAAATAGCATAATAAAGAAATTGCTTCCCACATGAGATATGGTATAACATGACAAATTCAAAAGAAGGTGCATGTAGAGGTAGCTTTAAGGTAAGGCCATTTTGCGAATGAAGCACACTGGCTTAACAGATGTGGCCCTGTTTATGCAACACTGCGACCTTTCCATTAAAAATTAAACTGGATTACTGCTCCAGCCATCTCAGAGCCTTAATGGTTCAAGTAAGCCTTAAACCACACTGAACTATGAACTGTAACTGATCCAAGATCAGCTGACTGAGCTGCTCTGTGCAGCAGAAATCAGCTAAACTTAGCTAAAACGTGCCAGCCTAACTCGCCCACAAACATCCAAGCTTTCAAACCCACTAGCCGAGAAGAGTCGGTGAACGCTGCCGTCTCGCACATAACCGTATATTTAGCCAAAACGATCTCTTGCGCAAAGAAGCCACTTCACAAAAATGTGTAATTAAACCAAACTATCGGTCGATATCCGATGTCCTCTGTGGAAGTCAAAGTTCTGCTGCTTCCCTCCAGATAAACCGACGCTTCCTCATTACAAGAAACTGAGAAAAAAAAAAGGGGAAAAGATGAAAAAGCCCTGAATCATTCTAGTCCAAGTCCAAGGTCCAATGCTTCATTACCGCCAGCTCATTCAGATAAGAACACACACACACACACACACACACACACACACACACACACACACACACACACACACACACACACATAACCCCTGCTGGGATCATTAGAGATATTCATACTCGGAGTGCTCCATAGCATCCAACATGCAATGACAAATTTGTGCAAGACAGCATGAAGGCCAAATATACCCTCTCTCCATGCTGCCATCATTCACACACAGACACACCGACATAGACACACAGACACAGACACACACGCACACACACACTCCAGTCTCTTGCTGTCTCCTCTTGAGCTCTATCTTTAACTCTTCTGTGACCTTAGCCTCTCTGCTCCTCGTTGACTTTTCCCACAGACATCTCTTTCCATGTGCGTCTGAGTCAATACGATACAATCAGAGAAGATGCGAAAACAGCAGATAGGTTTCCTGCTTTAATTATTGTAGAGGGAGAAACAGTTGGATGGCACACGTCAGCGAATATGTGTGCCTAGCCGATGCCATGTGTCTGAGTCACAGATCAGGATAGCCTTTCAGCAACAAGCCAAAAACTTTTCCTATCAATTGTCTGACTTGGTCGATGTACTGTTACCGCCAGTTTAGCAGAAATCTTTAAGCAGAAAGGTTCAAAATTACTACCAATTGTCCAGTAAATACACAGGTGTTTGTCGTTAAATTCAGTGCAAGGACACCAAAAGGGTTTGTCACGAGTAGCGCATACATCACGCATCTGCCATCTTTGTTAGGCATCACAAAAACTTCACACAATTCAATCAATTTACCACAAAAATGAACTGATTGACTGGATTATGAAAACAACCATCAGCTGCAGCCCCTTTAGCTACGAAACCAATTAGACAGTCAAATATGCTGCATTGTTCTTGGGTTTGAGTGAAAAAGCTTGTCGGTTAATTCACATTTTGAAAGCATTCTCTAATTGACAACCCCAACACGGTTAAAGTCTGGGTTTGAAAGGCGAGTGTGAGAGGACTGGAGGCCAGATGATCCAGTTGGAACATCTAGTCGATGAAGCTTGACCTCTGGATGGCTGCTCTGTGGCTCATAGCTGCCCTTTCTCGGATCCGAAGAGTCTCAACACTGACCCTCTAATTCCCTCAGAACACACTGTCTGATTGTCCGGCCGTGCAGGGACAGGACATTCTAATATAGGGACAGATTTAAGCACTGATCTGGAAGGGGCAGCCACGTTTGTATTGTATCAGGAAGAGGGACAGTTTGCTGCTAGCTTGCTGCTCTGTCACACACACGAACAGTCTGTGCTGGCAAGGCAAGGCTTTAATATAAATGTCCCCTCAGCTGGAAATTGTTTCCAGGGCAGCTGAAAGGCTCCTTTTATTGAGCTAGTCAAACACCAACCCCCTCCATCCCCTATTTCTCCTACACACACGCATGCGCACACACACACAATCTCTTTCAACTCAACATTTAGACTGACCGGGAAATACAATGTGCTTTTTTTTTTTAAACATCATTTTACATTATATGGGGGAAAATTTAAACTTTATGCAAAGTTCTCCTCCAGTGACATAATTTTAATGCCAATAACATTTAAACTAAAGACTGTATCAAGATATCCCTGCACTTGTCAATGCAATTAATGGCTGGTTTGTAGCTGAAATCAATAAGGTATGGGCACACTATTTGTGCAGAATTTCCATTAGAAAACAATTATCTAAAAGGAACACGTGAGCTAATGAGTGACTCCCAGTTTACGTCAATGATTCACATTAGTTCACGTTACTGATTGGCAAACAATGTCTGTGTGGAATATCTGATGAGGCTGACATGCAACTTTACGCAACTTCTTTGGTTGTTGTGAAAAATTCTACAAATGAGCAAGTTTATCTACACTTCTGCTTTTAGTCAATAAGATCTCTGGAGAGCGAAGTGCAGTAAAATGAACTTGTGTTTGGCTGCTCATCTTCCTCTTTATGTGACCCTCAGGTTTCTCTTCCTCCTCTCAGTTTCTCAGTCAAGTCGACCCACAGCATCCTATGAATTTCATTTCTCATGTATTAGGAAGCAGCTACTTATTTTCTCTTTTTTTAGTTTAACCAAAAGGCTGCTCTTATACCACTTCGGTAAATTAGTATCATTTCTGAGTATTTGAGGGGTTATAATGACATGAGGAGTTTACAAGCAAACTACATTTTTAGCGAAAAGACAATTGCACTTAGATTTCAGAATCAAATTCCTTCCATTGTGGAGAAGGATTGCAACACCATCATGGCATAGTGCCATTCGGTAGTGGCACAACACTATTACATGCAAACAATGGCCTCTAGGCACAGCCCTAGTTTGGGCTGTTCTCTGGAGCAGAAGTGAACCAATGGGTGTTACTCCACCGGCAAAGCCAACAGCACACATCAGACTTAACAGGAAGAACAGGTTGTGCTTTAGCTCGTTTCTTTATGCAAATGTTTGGATGCATAAATACGTGGACAAAACACATACAAAAGTGGCTGTGGGCATACCGAGTCTAGTTGGAATCATCTGAGTGCTCACACATTACTCACACTCACACCCACTCTTTTATGTCATGCTCCGACTCTGTAACACTTGGCATAAAAGCTGAAGGGTGTCCACACTTTACTTCTCAGTTCCACGTCCAGCATATACCGTAGAGACTGTTTTGCGAGAGCTCACTGGTCAGGAATAAGTAATCAGTCCTGTGAATGTATACATTATGTCACTACCGCTGCTCCTACAATCTGAATATTCAAGGTAATGAAGACATGCAGCATACAACAAGTGCCTATCCACTATCAGTGGAGATCAGGACCAGAATCAATAGTGCAGACCATAAGTTTCCTCTTGATCTGGAACCCTGGGAGCCCCGAGAAACAGTGAAGCAGTTCAACACATTCCTCAGCCTGAGCAAAGCCATACCTGCCAACACTGAGTGCTGAAAAGAGGGGGATTTTCCAGCAGAATGAGCCCTTATCCCAACATGCACACACTGACTTTTCTTTCTTAGAAACCCTCTGAGTTACTCACACAGAACTACTCCGTCTAGCTGGGCTAATCACAAATGCAAACCCACCACAAAAACAGATAGGGTCTGACTTTGAAGCCTGCTCAGTGATGAAATGTAATAGCTAGCTTTATCCAGAAGATTTAATCTGGGTGGTTATTAAAGTTTGCTTTGTGAAATATGCCTCTAGCTTCAATTATCATGAGCCTTACAGTCAACAAAAACCTCTTAACTCCAGTTTCGACTTGGCTACCGGCTGCAAACATTGACATTAAGGTCCAATAACCCGAGTTTACAATAAGTCTTCTGAATGTGACGCTACTGTGTGGGAGTGGGTGTGGTAGCCTCCAGGAAAAGTGGGTGACTTTGAGTTAACTGTTAACCACCCAGCCAGCTCAGCTATTTTGAGTTTTGAGTGTAACATGGCAGCTGTAAAGTGAGGGTTTTGTTCCCCCTACAACCACTACCAGTGCCCCTTGTCCTTCACTCACTCCGCTTTCATTCGTTTGCTTTGTGGCACATACAAAAAATGGAAACCAGGTTCAGTTGTCACATATAGATGGATAGAAGAATGAATAGAAGCCTGCGGCAAAACCCCAATACCCCTCCGTTTTGTGCCTTCATAACTAGGGTTGGGTGTCCTGACACTTGTTGAGATAGAGGGGTTAAGTCAAGGGTAAGTTTGTGAGAATTCCCTGTCGCTTCAATGTATTATGTCCTTTCCTTTGTTACACACATTAAAAATCCCTATGACTTTGCTGATGTCCCCTTATAATTAGCTTGTTATTGCTGTAGGACGTGTAAATGTTTGATGTATTGTACCATTTCATAGGGGAAGATTTTGCCCACTACCTCTTGTAACTCCATCCTGAGGGGCAAGGGGGCACTCAAAACTGAGGGGTAAGGATAAAAGCTGGAAATGAGATTGAGACTATTTCTACTGCGATAACCATAATGAATTTTCAGAAAATCAACAATTCATAGCTGTCAAGCTTCAGAAAATGTTAAATTTCAGACATTCCTCACTGACAACAACTCACGTAGCGGATACATGCAACTATACAGAATATTATGAGTAAGTGATGAGCTGGAACACGATGGAAAAAAAGGGAAAACAGAAGTGTTGACAGTATGTAGAACTAGATCTGAGCAGCATCGTGCCGTTATTCACATCATTGCATAGGATGCACGTGCACAGAAACATGCTGCACAGACAAACATAATCAAGCAAAGACTTACATAAGCAATCAATGGATGGCAGGTTCTGAATTGGACTTCCTGTCGGTGTTGTAGACATGCGTCAATACAATTGAATGAACCCTGTGCAACTACAGAGGACTAATGGACATAAGCTTCGCTGACTGTTGATACGAATACAAAATGCAGAGATGTAGTACAGCCTCATAGATCAAAACCCAGTACAGAAACACCATTCAGACCAATCACTTACCCTTGATTATTATCCCTAGATCTGTGTATTCACATCATTTATCTAAAGCAGAACATATTCTGAGCTGCTGTTACAATCTGCCAGTGTTTTAACTCTGAATCATCAATTTCCTAAAGATGCTTGAATTTAATATGAATGGAGTTTAACTCCAGCACCTCCAGACCTGCTGTCAGAACTTTCCGTGGTGCTCTGAGGCCTACATGTGACAATGTCAGAGTCAATATATCAACTCCTGCACCCAGGCGGGATGATGTAATCCTGATCTGTGACTCAGACACATGGCATCGGCTAGGCACACATATTCGCTGACGTGTGCCATCCAACTGTTTCTCCCTCTGAACGTGTCAATCAAAGCCTTGTTAGCAGCTCCTGCCCGAGGCCGAAGACCGCCTGCGGACCTCCCTCAGTTTCTAGCTGCTCGGTGTCATAAACGCTGAGCTAAGCTCGAGTAGGAAGAGGAGACACGGAGCGCTGTTTTCAGCAGCAAGGATTCCCCTCCCATTGTTTTTTCATCCGCGACCAACACACTGCTGACCTCTGACCCTAACCTTTGACTCCTTTGTGTGGGTGTGTTACTGTGCTTCTGTGTGCCTGAAGGGGACTGCAGGAGTGAACTACAAGCTGCTTTTAACACACCATAAATTATAATTGGCCACACAAGATAAGAGAGTCAACTAGCTTTAAGGCAAATACTGATACAGCAACATAAAAATCGACTGAATAGATGTTTAGTTTATAAACTGATGGGTAAATGCTCCATCCTAAGTCCTGGTCTGGTCGAGTATTAAGGCTGTGATTGCCACCTCCAACACAAATTAACACATATTCGCCACTGCACAAAAGACAGGGTGTTTGAATACTACCCACTGAGTGTGTGCTGGTGTATACTTGTGGTAACAATGTTTATTTATTCATATTTTATCAGAATCAGATGGGTGCCTGCCTGTTCGCCTTTAGTAACCACTTCCACCTTGCAGCCAGCAGTTGTTACTGCTTTCTACTCAGGCAAGATGCAACTAACAACTAACACTGATGTTTAAATCCATTATCACTTCATCTGATGATTATTTTCTCGATTAATTGATTAGTCTATAAAAATTGTGGAAGATGTCTGTCACAAGTTACCACAGACAGAGAGGACGTCTTCTATTAACTGGGTTTTGCCTGGCCAACAGATCAAAACCCTAAAATATTCAGTTTACTATCAAAAAATCCAAACAAAACCTGTAATTCACATTTGAAAAGCTGAAACCATTTGATTGTTGCCAGTAGTTGCCAATTAATTTTTCAGTCTAATGATTCATGATTTCAGCTCGTTTATAACTGAATCACTGAGAAATAACTGAGAAGTGGGCAGTGATTACAGATTTTTTGGAGTCAGGCTAACCCAAAACGCTCTTACTAAAAGAGGCTCATAACAAGCACTAGTAAATAATTTATCAAACATTAATATAGGTGTTAGTTAAACGCTTCTGATAAATGGGAGCCGTCAAGTACTTCCCCTTACGTGTAAGTGTGTGTGTACCTGGAGTTCCCTATCTTTTCTGCTGTGCTGGGACATATCCAAAGCGGCGATCTTTGAAATTCATTCTCTGCTCCATGGGACTCTCAGTCTTTTCAGGAGTGTATTTATTCAGCGAGGCTTATCTGAATGTAGGTGCTTTATTCTTCTCCTGCCTCTGTATTACTCTCCCTCTTGTCTGCTTCTTGTTACAAACACACACACACACATACCTGCAGAGCGCCCCAACCCAATGCCTCCACATACTCACACACACAGGGGCATCGAGACCTCAGATCCAAGCGTCCCACTGTTGCCATGGGGATCATTTCGACCCTGTCAGCACTTCTGAGGTCTGCCTGGAGCGAGGCAATTTGCCCCCTCCCCATCTTTCACTCTTCTCTCGACCCCTCCCCTCGCCTTTCTCCTTTCAAGGAATAAAAAATCCTATCCACCATTCTCAAGAGTCATGACTATTCCTTCTCCTATTCTTTCTCTCAGATTCATTCACCCACAATGTTTGGCACCAGCAATCTCCTCTCCTCCTACTCTCACTCCCACTCCATACAGCCTTTTTAAGCGTGTGCTCCTTTCGCAGACAGAGAGAGAGAGAGCCGGGGGGAAGGGGGGACGAAGGGAGAACCTGCATCTGCTGCTGATTTCAACCACACAGGATGAGTTAAACGCAGATAGCTGATATTTCCTCAAACGTCCCTGGGGAACACATGGGACTAGTTTGAGGTATAGATCGAGCTAAGCCACAAAGGGATGCAACTGTTCTGAACATTTACACTGGCAGAAGTCCTGAGACGTCTTACTCATGTGCAGAATTTGACCTTTATGTTTCTGCTGCAGGCATGATAATAACATGCGCCCGAAGCCAGAAGCTCTGGCAAGTATAAAACTAATTTCAAACAATGCATCGAGAGTTGTCAGTTGAAAAATATTATTACGTTACCATCGGAAAAATGAACTTTATCCCCGACACTGCCGATAAATGATGCGATAATAATGTGATACTTCCCCCCCGTGGGGAAATTTACAGAGCGCATATCAGGCTGAGCTTTAAAGCAGCTGGCAGGGATTCAGTGTGTTGCTTGAAGACACTCCAGCAGGGAGGCTGGAGGCTGGAACCAAAGTTTCCTGACTGAATGATAATGTACCGCTCTGATACACAAGGAAAACACTATCACAGTCAACCGCAACTCTAAACTGACACGTAAAACTGTGACTGAGGCCTCCCACGTCTACACAGACAGTGACATAACACAAGACTTTCTATGAACTTTCATTTGGATGCGCGCGGATTTAACTACCGGTCATATCAGGTCAGAAAATGAAAGATTTGGCTCATGATTATGTCCATAATCCGTGGAAATTCCTTGCGATGTGCTATATTTAGATGCTTTAGCTTTGACTGGACTACCATATACATAGAAGTCAGCTCACCTCTAGCTTCCTCACTGTATTATCCCAACATCCTGACAACATAATGGACCTGCTGTTCAGACGGATCAGCTGAACTCGTACATGCAGGAGCGCAGGCACAGCTGGAAAGGCTGGTCTAACCCTTGGATGGGAACATTACGTGGTTTATCCTTTCTATACATAGACCTGGAAGTATTCTTAGAGCCGTCAGGCACCACGCAGCAAAGATGACAGACGTAAAACTGCCAGACGGAGGCGAAATCTTATGTCTGACTGGGTAAACCCAACTGAAGGTATTTACACGTGTTTTAATTTCAGGACCAGCTTAGCCATGAGAGGCTGACAGAAATCTTTATGATGAGAGTTCATAACACACCACGGGCAGTAAGCTAGTGTAAAATAAGTAAATAAGTCATAAGAGGATAGTGTCTTTAGAGGGTGGGGTGGGGATAAGCTGATAAAGTCACCTGACGATGACCACAGACATAAGATCATTGCTCCTAGAACAACTACTTCAGAAGGCATGACGTAATGGGGTTGTAGCAGCGATGCAATTACCCATTTCTGAGCACAAATTGTGCAGAGGGGCAAATGCTAAAATCTTTCCAGCCTTGCTTTCTGTCATGCTGGAGGTTTGCTAAATGTCAAACATGAAATATAAAGTGGACACCAGTGAAGAGTTAGAGCCATTTGATAAGAGCTTGGCATACAGATCTGAGAGGTATTTGGATACAGGGCTGTTATGGGAACTACAGTATAATTACAATATAAATGCATCTTATCAAATGAACAATTAAATGTATCCCAGTAGTACTGGGTTTATATCTTAAGATACAGAGATCACAGATAATCATTTTGTTTGCCAATTATTTATGAATGTTGTCTAGTTTTCCAGTATTCCATTGTCTTCCATTCATTTTCAAGACTGGGCACACAGGAACTGATGCAGATCAGTTTGTTAACTACAACTGACACGTGTAAAGTGTTGGCTAACCTGTGCGCTAACTGTAGAAATGTGGAAATACCTTAAACCATTATAAAACAGTCCAACATGTATTTTAGAAATGGCCAGCCATAATGTAAAGTCATACATCAGTTAAATTTTTGGTTGTACAACTTATTCAAACAATGATAAGGACCCTATCAGTTCAGTTAAAGTGTAATTTCCTTCCCAAGGTGCCCTGGAGAACCACAAACCTGTCTGTAGGAAACACTACTATTACATATATAATAGGATGAAAAAGTTCATCATCAATCTCAACAATGTTCTCAATACTGTGAAGAACTTATTAAATGAACAAATCCAGAAGTAGCAGCCCTGAAGAGCACTTTCAAATGCTGCTCTTTTGGTCAAAACCCTGAGGGAATAAGTGGATGAAAATGGTTGCGTGTCGGCTACTATTCGTATGGTTGACTTTCACTACAACCAAAGAATCATTTTAAAATGATATCTTCACATAAGTTTGATTTTTGGGGTACTTTTTAACACCGGACACACAAAAATTGATGCAGACCCGACGTTCACGATGTTCAAGACATGTAAAGAGTGTGCTGATAAAGTTTCACATTGTGGAAAAATCAATGGGAGTCAATGGCTACCTGCAACTATAGGCACAACACATTAAAGTTATGGGGGTAAAACATTATTTTAAACACTGATAAGGGGTCCGATACAGTATTAACCACTACTAGGATGTGATAGTTCATAATCAATGTCAGTTATCTTTTCAAAACACTGTGAATAAAAGGAAGCTAATAAAACCAGAAGTAGCAGCCTTGAAGAGCACCTTCCGATGCTGCTCTTTTGGTCGAGAGCCTGAGGGAATAAGTGGATGTAAATGGTCGGTGTGGAAAAAACTGACAGTCAATTTCTCTCACCATGTCCGCTGGGGTGCTGCCCGTCATCGTGAAGGTTTTCCCGGTCCTCGGAGGGGTTCACACCGACACAAACACGCACACACGCACACGAGACAAGGACACAAATATTTCCTCTCGTCGTCTCCCCTGTTAATAGCTCTCACACACTCGTCGTCGCTGACAGCAGGAAACAACAATTTATTCCTGGTGACTTGCTGCCTCTCCACAGTCACAACACTGAGGTAGTCGAGACGTGTTACAACCCTTCTTCCTGCTCTCTATTGCACAACCATGTCGTTGATCATTTCCCCGCACAGATCGGCGAATTCGGACGTATAGTTAATGTTAGTGGGATAAGCTGTCGACCCGAGGGCCTCCTGCGACCCTCCAAACACCAAGAATATCCTGCTTTAGAAAAGGTGTCTACGCCATGCGAAAAACCAAACACTGCTGGCACATCCGGACACGGATCTTTTTCTCTCTTAGTGAAAAAAAAAAAAGAACAAATATCCGCAAGGTTAACGGTAAGCGTCCTCTTATAAACTCAAAACACGTCCGCCGCTCGGTATGGAGACGTGTCGCTCGGTGAAAATAAGCCGGTCCTCTTCTTTTCAAAACGAGAGTTCGTGGTGGTTGTTGTTAATGTTAGAGACTGCGCTGCTGTACCTACACGACCCGTTCAGCTGTCATCCTGCCTCAGGGAACTAGTATCAAGCTAAGAACGGAAACGAACATGGCGCGTCCGGTTCCATTTTTTCAAAGTAAAACCACCATGTTTTTTATTTTTGTTCAGAGTGAGTGATTTCTTTCTCCTTTGTGAGTCATTTTATTAGAATGTTTCATCTTAAAAGGCTACACAATGAAGTCAGCAATCTATCAACGAAAAAAAAACCATGAATATATATTTATATAATTTTATAATTTGGAAAACCTCCAGACGAGCTGAGTTTTTGTTTTCAATTTGATTTTAGTGAGGAGATCTACTGAAACTATCAACAAACATTCAAAAACAGATATCCATAGTATAAATTACTCCTTTCCTTTACACAATAAATTTAATTTAACAGCTACTTCTGTGCATGTATATAACAGAGGGGTTAGGCCTAAAATGAGGAAATGGATAACAAAAAATAAAGAACCACAAGAAATGGGGTTGTATTCATCCACTTCCTCATCCTCAAAATGAATGTTCACTACCGTTGAGGAAATTCAGCTGTTAGATTAATCAATGGATTACATTGTCTTAAATTCACATGTTTTGTTTGCAGCCTTTTGTATGACTTATTCAAATATATAATCTAAAACGCTAACCCTACAAGTTTACGAGTGACTCACATGTGACTGGCAGCCTGAAAGTGTGTTCCAGCCTAATTATTAATCAATTGCCCAGTGAAAATAGCAATGTTGCACTATGAATATACTCCACTACAAGTAAAAGTCATGCATTCAAATTGCTAATCAGGTAAAGAAATAGTTGAACAAAATATATTTAGGCTGCTGTCAGTGTTCTATTATTATATTATTGAATCATTATTACTGATGTGCTAGCATATAGGCTACCGTAATGTTGTTATGAGTCAAGGTGGACATAATTTTGATTGTTTCAAATAACGTTGAGTACTTTAATGAAAGGCATTGACACGCTGACATGAGCCAAAAATGATATTAGATGCATTTGAGAGCAGTAGTAATTATACCAGGTAAAGAAAGATTTTGTAAAATTTTCATTTTAAATTTGTGTTTTATTTTGAAGTCAGAATTACCTTACATCGGGGTTTAATGTTTCTTGGTGTGGTGCTTGATGCAGCCCCTTGAAGAACATGGCGGCAGTCCCCACACTTGGGGGTGGAACAGTAAAAAAAAAAAAAAGAGTGCTGGAAGTAGTGGGTGCATGAGTGTGAGAGGAATGACTGCACACACCTCCCTCAGAAAGCAGCATGGAGGGTTTCTTCCTTAGAAAAAGAGACACAGAGAGGAGGAGGAAGACGTGGAGGAGGAGTGTGGATAATCAATGGGGCCTTTCTGGAAAAATAGGAAATTCATCATATTTAATCTAAGAAGGACTAATACCTAAATGCAACTGTATGCATATAAGCTTCTGTAGAAAACCCCTCTGTTTATTGAGCTGCTCAGCCTATTCTAACGAGATAGGAACATGATACTTTATTAACTATTTACCGGCCTGTCACGTCAGGGAAGGTCAAAGATCAGGGTCAGCTGCAGAACAGCGCCGCTGTGTAGATCTGGATTTAATGAGTCTTCTTGGATTGACAGTAATACTTAAATTCTTTACAGTTATATTTGCAGTCATGCATGGTGACAGTGATCAGTGACTAGAGGATGAGACAAGGCGACATGGCTGCTCATCCTGCCCTAATGACTTAATCAATAAATTAACCAATCAATATCCAGGATTTCATGTGGCGTCGTGGAGAGTAAAGAATGTCTTACAGAGCTTAAATGATTCAATACTCACACGCTCTTAACAAGCACACACGATTTTTATGGCCGAAATATTGATTTTACTATGTATACACACATATCACATACAGTCTATTAAATACAGTGTATGGTACTATAAAGAGGAGTGGGGAAAAGAAATGACAGCTTCATAACATTAGTTCAATATGGTTGTCGGGTTATTTATAGTATCCATCTAATACATATGTAATATAATATCCTGTCCTTGGTGAAGTGCTCTGCCTTATGCGTGTGTGTGTGTGTGTGTGTGTGTGTGTGTGTCTGTGTGTCTGTGTGTGTCTGTGTGTGTGTGTGTGTGCGCACATGCCCCCCTGTTTCCGTCAGAGGTCTAGATGTGTATCGGCAGCAGGTCTGTCCTCTCTCTGCTGGACTGAGTGAAATCCATTGTGGCATCAGGAGTGGCTTTTTCTCTGAGATCTACAGGATTAACCACCTAATCTCCCCACCATAAAGGGAGAGTGGAGAGGGGGGTAGTCTGACACACACACACACACACACACACACACACACACACACACACACACACACACACACACACACACAAGCATAAGCCTGCCTGCACAAACACAGTGAGGTGTGAATGTGTTTTTGTTTTGGCTGTGTTTTCAAAATTAAGGTCAGTGTATGATTTTGAGCTTGTGAGAAAAGTAGGGCAGCGACTAACACTTATTGTTGTTATTAATTCATCTCATATTTTCAAATTAATTGATACATTTTTGATGTATAAATAATAAAATGGTTAAATGTCCGAAAATGTTCTCAAGGTGACGTCCTCATAGACCAACAGTTGTACACCAAAAGTAGGGATTTGAAATA
Organism: Spondyliosoma cantharus; assembly: GCA_900302685.1. NCBI lineage: Eukaryota > Metazoa > Chordata > Actinopteri > Spariformes > Sparidae > Spondyliosoma > Spondyliosoma cantharus. The sequence continues at coordinate 13,245 of OMLP01017120.1, forward strand.
GAAATGAAGAGCAAATTGTCAAATGAAGACCAATTTGTTGTTAAAAGTTAATTGACCTAGTCAAAGAAAAAAAGCCAAGACACACTCATACTCTTTTTCTTTTGTTCTTACAGAGTGGTTCCCCATGTTAGAATGTTGTGAATATCACAATATTGCAACACCCCTAACCGAAACCTTTAAAAAGATAGTGTTGTCCTGCTTTCATGGCTATCTGGCAATCAACTTCTTGACTTAGTGGCTTACGCAAGGGTTGAAAGATGAAAAATATTCAAGTACATGCCCTCTCATGAAGGCAATACAGGCACTCCAAGCATGAAAAAGTCCAAATCAAAATGAGGAAGGAAATATTAAAAAGCCTTTATCAAAGGGGCACTGTGTAGTTTGGGAATTCAATCTCAGAATTTGAATATTTACAATAATAATGAGGAAATAATATGAACTCAGAAATATTAGTTTTTTCCAGAACTGAATAAACAAGTTGCTCTTGGAGGAAAATAAGGTCCCCAAAACAATATTTGCAGCTAGACAGGTGGCAGGATCTGCCAAATATAAACACAGTAAAACAGTATGAAACTGTGTTGAAAGGTCAGTTTGTTTATTCAGTTTATTCAGTCACAAAGGAAGAGAGTTTATTTATTTAGTTTGTTTAGGCATAAAACATCAGTCAATGTTCAGAATAAAAATTCCTTTCCCCAAAACTACACACTGCACCTCTAAAGTGGCTAAATAATTAAAAGGCCATGTTTTAGCCATTACGCCATTTCAGTGCTCCAAACTTAGCTGTTGTTATGACCCAAGAGACTAGATGTGAGACACAGTATTTTCTGCTGTAGATGTCCAGACAGACAGTGTGTGTGTGTGTGTGTGTGTGTGTGTGCGTGTGTGTGTGTGTGTGTGTGTGTGGGTGTGTGTGTGTGTGTGTGTCTGTGTGTGCGTGTGCGTTTCTGCCCATGCAGCCTGTGTTTCCTCCTCAGCACACTCGCCTGTGCTTGTTCGTCAGTGCAGGTCTGTGTAACATGAATCACCAGGTCACCTTTACAGCCCCTCACTTCCTCTCTGTAAGGTCTGCCGATCACACATAAACGTTACATTTTGTGTAAAGACAATACAACTCCTGTAATCCCCTAAGCCTCTTGACTCGGCTCTCGTTTAGATTTTTCATCCGAGCACCCGTCCACCATGCGTAGACCACACACAGACATATTGTACACACGTGAAAACACGTGTGCGTACAGACAGCATTAAGATTCTCTGTGTGTAATTGAAAGGTCAAAGGCCGTGATTATATCGTGTCCACTTGCACGCCGTCAGAGGAGGAGATAAACTCTGATCTATTTCTGTTTCCAGTGTCCCTGCGAAACAGTTGCTGCATTTCGGCTTTGAAGGGTGGCATGCGCAACGCAGTTGGCGGTTACCACCACCCCATATATAAACAGTGACACTCAGCACAGCAGCGCTCGAACATCCCACTGCTTCGACTCCCCATGTTTCACACAGATTATTAACACGCATCGTGTGCCATCAGCTATTCTGAGAGCAGACTTTGAGTCCAGACTGTGGCGCAAAGGTTGGGTCGCCGTGAGCCACCGACGCAACACAACACGCAGCTTCACACCCCCTGACTGAGAGGACAATTCGGTTCAGCTCTCCCAGAGGACGCTTGAGCAATTGTTTCCCCACCGTCACCACACAGGGCTGTGTTATTATGTCCCCTTCCTGCTCGTCTGCAGTCGCCCATCAGTCCCACACTGAGAGAGATCAATGACAGGAGCACTGGCTGTCTTGTTCTGAATGAGTGAAATGTCACTTTCCTTTAGTTTATATAACCAGTTCAGTTGGATTTTATGTTGGGTGACAAAACAACAATGGAAGTCGATAAAGTTGAAAAAAAAAAGCTAGCTACATTCACTGAACTGACGCTTTAAAAGGTGCACTGTGTGGTTTTGTAAGGGAAATTTAAACTTAGAATTTTAACACTTACAATATTCATGAGGTACAATACAAACTCAGAATGTTGTTTTTTTTCCTAACTGAATAAACAAGCTGTCCTCATTGGAAAATAAGAACACTGTTTGAAGCTAGAAAGGTGGCAGGGTCCACCAAATATAAACAAAGTCAAACAACATGAAATTGTGTTGTTGTGTTTGTTTATTCATCTTATTTAAATCTAGTAACTTTATAGTGTGTGGGATTGATCTCATATTTTTTTTGTATTAGCATTTGTTGTAATTGATCATCACATGGATATGCTAACAAATTGTCTAATGCTATGCTCGCTCAGACTACTAGACTGCATCTTTGTACTTTTCTTGTGGTGTTCTTTCCCTCACTTTGATGGATATTGATTCAATACATTGCTAAGCTGCCTTCATCTGCACGGGGGACCATTGATGGGTGTCGCCAGTCCGACCTTCCGTACCCTCACTGAGCTGTTTCCACTCTGGGTGTGTTGATTCACCTGTCGTTGAAAAACTCTCTCCTATCACTGTCACGAACCCTTTCTCTTCTGTGACTGACAGCTCTGGCACAATGTCACCAATCCCCAGAGATCTGCCTTTATTACTCAGGATCAGGTCCCTCTCAAAAGCGAGACTTAGATTTGGCTCAGACTTACCAGGAGACAGCCTAAGCCCGAGCTTATCTCCAACGACCTGTTGTTGTGGGGATCGGAAGGCAGGCGGGTGCTCCTCTAATCTGCCCACCTGTCTCGCACGCTCAGTGGTAAATATACACAGGGATTTGTCCTGAGATTCCTCTGATAGCCCCTTTCGCTGGAACGCAAATCTGAGATGCAAGTTGCGTCTGTGATTTCAAGTTGCAGCGCTTGAGTGTTTGTGTTTTGATTCGGTGTCAAGTGCAGTCGGTGGTTTGTTGGGCGATATTCAAGGAGAGAGGCCGCGCACGCACGGTCGTCACAGTTAAAAGCCTCCTCCCTCCTGCTGTTCAAACAATTTGTCATCATCTCACGTTCGTGCCATCTGTCTGCCACAGAAGGGGAATAAAATTCGTGCTCAGTATCTTCTATTTTGTATCTGAGAGTGTGTCTGTTCTCCTTCTGTTTACCTGTGAGTGGGAGTTACTTAACATTTCATGTGTGTCTCTCTGTGTGTATGAGTACATTATGTCCCTGGGAGGTCTACATCTACTGGCTTTTTGCAAACTCTTGCCTGTTCAACCTGTTCACACTCACACATGGGCCTTGACACCATGCATTACATCGAACACAGAACTACCGGTAAGGCTGTCTCCGTATATGTACAGGCATGTCAGGTATTGTCTGCTTGAATTATATCATGGCATGTAGCCGTTTAACAGGTTTTTCTTTCAAGCAAAACCAGAAGGCCGAGGTTTCCATTCATCCAGTGAAATATACGCCATGGAATTTGGAACACAGAAATTTGAAGTAATTCATTGTTCCCCGGATGATTAATCCTCTGGTTATCTGATGTCTCATTTATCTGCACGATGTGTTTGGCATTTTTTTGTTTCCATGTGGAATTCCATACAAACATAGCCTGTCCTCGTCAGAAAAATAGCTGTAGTAATTATTACAGCTGGAAAAGAGTAAGTGAGGAAAAATAGTATGAAGAGTGAAGAGTCTGTGTAGGATGGAGGTCAAGGATGGTGTGTTGTGTCAGACAGCTAAAACCAGAAGGCTGGTGAGTTATTTTACCTAGTATCTCCTGACACTGCTGTAATAAGCATCGCTTTATCAACTAATGGTAATAAGGCCCTTAAGAGTACTGATTATGCTAATAAACATTGCTGTTTTTGATTTTTAGATTATAAGACATTTATCAGCAATCATGTACATCAAAAATGTGTTTACGGTTACAGACTGCTCAAGAATTATGAGTTTCTTGCACAAGTCCTATCTGCATACCTATCAGCTGTGGGCTGGAGATCAGACTGGAGACTAACCACTCATGTTTAAGACGAGTGAGTTTGCTAAGATAGCTTTTCTTCCTAGACATACATACATATACATACAGTCTAAACAAATGCGACAGGAATGACAACAGGAACAGGGGCACCAATAGGAAACAATTCAAGGATGCAGATTTTGCCGCTGACGCTTGCTAACATAACATGCCGTTGATACAGGGTGTTATAATCGTTTACAGTAGTATTACAAACATGTATTTATCGAGGGTTTTTGTTGTCATTGAGCTTAATACGTTACGCTACACTTTATTTTGCATTTATTAGCAGTAGACTACGCATTTTTGCAACTATCACATCTAAAGACCTTTAGCCCCTATCCATCGTACATGTTTTTGTCCTCACCATGGGCCTATGAGAATGTCAGCAGATTTGTTTCTGTTTAGAGAGAGCAATCAATCTCTTTGCTTGTTAGGTAATGCACTTTTTTGTTTCTGCAGAGACAAACAAAATGGTTATGAGAGGAGGCGTATGACATCAGGAATGTGATAAACCAGTAAAAGTATATCATATAAGGAAATAAAAACACTGTAAAGTCAAGTCAACGTGACACCATCAAGCCTGTATGCACTTGCAGCGACTATTATCATCCTACACAGCCTCGAAGTTGAGATCTTGTCTGAACCCTTTTGGCTCCAGCAGTCATACTCAGACATTATTGGCACACATACACACATACACACACACACACACACGCACGTACACACACACACCTCTTCCATGAGTTTCTCCTCGTTGGCTTTTTGCAGCTGAA
>OMLP01017120.1:30043-42283 GCA_900302685.1 Spondyliosoma cantharus
GGGGGGGGTGTTCTCCCAAAGGTCTTTTTCTCTGTGTCCTTCCAAACGGGATGGATGTAAGAATCTAAACCCTCCACAGCTTGGATCAATACTCTATCACATTTACCTACTTAGCCGTGTTAGACTGGGACCCTCGCAGAGGACGATGAAGGTGTTCGAGCACAGACACGCCTCAGTCCCCAGCCTCCCCATAACCAGGGCTGTCCGTTAGTTTTGTAACAACACAGAAATGAGTGAAACACTGCTCCATTAACTTCTACCTCATTTAACATGCCAGTGATTTTATCTAGAAAGTAGGGCATACTGTGGCAGCTCCTGAATGTCAATGATGCTCTGCACCATGGGTGTATTTTTGCTCCCTTACTCCACGGGCTCTGACAAATGAGGAACATCATGTTGCAAATTACACTATGGAGAGGGAGAGAGAGAGAGAGAGAGAGAGAGAGAGAGAGAAGGATTACTGACAAGGTGTATTTAATTTCCCGGCTGAATCCACTTTATTTTTGCGGGTAGATTTTTGAGAGACATGTACCATGCAAACAGTGTCAGTGCTACTGGCTCTCAGTATGGACAGATGAAATGCAGATAGATTTAAAATCCCACAAGTTTTTCTTCTCTCACAGGTGACCCTGTTGAAAGGATTTAAGGGTGACCTCCTGTGGAGAAAAGAGGAAGTGCATGTCCAACCACTCGTCCAAGAAATCTTTACATCCTTTGGGCAATTTTAGATTTTTTCCCCTTTTTTGTCTATTTTTTCAAAAGTGGATGATATTATGAGTCTTACTGTGGTAGTGCAACATGAAAAGGGTTGATACCGTTGTACAGTATGTTGAACTCTTGTTATTCTTTGTCTTATTTCTATTTTGTGGATTGGTCTAATTATACTCTAACTTTCACGACTACAGTTCTGATAATGTTGGGTTGCTAACAAGCTAACCCCAACCTTTCTTTTGAGACTCAGAGTTTAACACGGCAGCTATTTGCTAGCTGTTAGCGTAATAAACAAACTAAATAAACGCACAAAATATGAAGAAATGAGACACTCTTACTATTATTTTCGTTATTTAACAGAAAAGTACAACTGTACGACTTCCGAATTCATGTTCCTCTCTTTTACCAAACTTAAACAAGCATAATTGCTTGCATTAACTAGCTCAAACTGTACATAAACTAAATAAAATTCACCAAAAATGTTGGTTTGTCTTTTCACAATCCTCAATTCACAGAGCAAGATGTGAAAATATTCCACCCCTAGGTGTCTTTTCCCCAAGTGATCCAAGGCCCCAGGCCACTGTCTCCACAGCTGACTGAGCCATGAGCTAATTAGCTAACAGTGGCTAACGTTAGCTAAAGCCAAGGATAACTGGCAAAGAGCAGCAGTTATCGGGCGGGTGACGGCCTTCGTTTCCCCCTAAGTCTTTGGAACTACCTTCAAATTCAGTTCATATTTAACAAATGACACATTTATTGTTGCTGTGGAGCCACAAGTCAGTTTGTCAGTTAGCTGTGAGCTACCACTTTAGCACCATATATTACCCTAAATTTGGACATTTTGGATTATAAGAAGTATGAGGAATTATTTATTGAAGAAACTCACAATATGCAAAAAAGGATATTCTTAATGATGTACTTTATTATACTTTTTATGTTATGGTATTCTTTAACATATCGAAATTCTAGGTATATACTGAGCTAATATATTGAGTGTACTTTCTTGAAGACTGATGATATATGTCATTTTAGTGCAATTTTAATTTCACCTGAGATATCACAAAACTGATCAGCTTTGCTCTGCGCTTTGCATTTATTTTTCTTCACCACAGATATAGAACTACATCATGCAGGATTGCTGGCTAAACTTAACCCCCGGCCTTGTTTATGTGACGGATCAAAATAACAGGATATGATAGAAATCTCTCATCTCTCAACATCGCTCGCGTTATCTGAAGAACTCAGCTGACGTTTGCGGTGATGGACGTCGGATGTTGTTTAATGCTGTTACCCCTTATCTGCATCATGTTCACATTACAGAAGCATGAGCAGGGAGAGAGGAAGGAGGTGGGTGGTTGGGGGAGTAGCAGATGTATCTCCTCTGAGACTGGTTAATCCACTGTCTTCTTCCAGACAATCATGATAAGGTCATTAATGAATAAATTATCCAAACGAATGAATTATTGATGGGGCCGTGTTGGCAGTTGTGTGTACAGTATCCTTCAGCATGGCGTACTATAGCCAAAGCTATGCACAATTAATTAGAAAAATGAGTGAAGCGTGTGTTAAATGCTTCAGAATGAGAAATCTGTCACTTCATTTCAGTGAGGTCGAAGGTCGAAATGTTCTGGATACATGAGAATGAGGGATGTTATGAATTTAACACAAACATCAGGCATTTCGGTTGGAGTTTCAGAGAAAAGACAAGAATCACAAAACTGAAGGTGGCCATAATCCCATATTGAGAATAAGTGATTAGTTACAGCACCAGATAGAGCCTTTTTTCACAGCAGAAAGGTCAGTCTTTTTAATTCATTATGGCAGCGCAACTAATAACGTCAGTGGTGGCCTCTCCTTTCAGATATGTATCAGTGAACCTGCTCACATAAAAAAAACAAAAAACGAGGGCCTGCAACAGGAACAGCTAAGAGAAATCCAATGAAAAGCCAATGAAAAGTCAAAATGCCGTGATAAAGGTTTGTTTGATTCCCTCTCAGGCTCATTGGCTCAGGTGTCTCACCTGAAAACACTTGAGGTCGTTTGCAGGAGCACTCCAGGACAGACCGCAGTTTGTGCCACTCGTGTATTCCTATTATATTTTGAGTCACATTTGAACCAAGGCATGCTGATTCCCTGAAATGAATTACCCAGCGATCTTTGAATAAAAAATCCAGAAGGTCATTTTTTCAACATGTTCTGCTGTTGTGAAGGACTTTTTTGATTAAAAAACAGGTGCGAGCTGCAACCAAGAACACTATGAGAGTGCCAAGAGTCAACCAAGAAGGTAAAAGTTGTGGCTAAAACTCGGTAAAGTAGAGGAGCGCCGCAGGGTCAACTGACAACTCTCTGTTTATTCGTAGCTACTAGAAAAATATTTATCTATTAGTTTCTAATTCCAAACTCTGTTCCCAGGATAATCTTTGAAAATTCCTTTTCTCACATTGTTATCAGGGCTTCTGCAGTACTAGAATCATAGGTTTCCTTAAATGACTTCCTGGCCTCTGTGCTCAGATTATGAGAAAAAATCAATCCTACATATTAAATATTAATTGAGTTATATGCTAAAATCTCCCATCACATTGTCCAATTTTGATATGTTAAAAAAAAAAATATATGTTTAATCCATAGTGCACAGAAAGAGATTTACTTGCAGGTGACCCCTTGAATGGATGTGGCCCTCTCTAATATGGAGTCATAGTAGCACCATATAAAAGAATAAATATGTGAAATATAAAGAAGAAGAATCAAAAAGACTAAATTTTTAAATGTGTAAATATGAAGAGAAATAGCAGAATGAATAAATGTGTAAACATAAAGACAAACAAAATTTTAAATTTCGTATTAATTTCTGTAACATTCTTTTTAAAAGTATACACATTTTGCATTTAGATTTTCTGTATTTTTAAAAAATATTGTTTCATTCATTTTTACATCCCTGTATTTTTCCTTTTTTTTCCGTTACCTTCGTGTTTGATTTTAAATCAGCTTGAAGTCTTTTACAGATTTATCCCTTTCATTAGGACACTGTACACTACCTATGGTAATTGGCCGCCCTTTCACCCATCTGTGCAAAACCACAGTGTCATTACAGCACGTTTAATCAACACCTGTGTGGGTGTGCCACGCATTCGCAGAGACTTGAACTCTTTTCCCTTTAGTTAATGAATACACGTCTTCAGAGAAGGGAACATATTTTTCATATTCTTCTGCAATATCAGCAGTTAAACACAATTTTATTCCCCTGGCTTATGTTTCACCGTCTATAATAAGTCAAATCTCTCAACTCTGTATGCTTTTTTTTAAGGCCATACCTTCAGATAGAAAATTTTGTTTTGTGATTCAGGCCATGCACAGCAAACTAACATGACAGATTTTATATTTTTTTGCGAAAGCCTGAGACCTTGAGTGGAATTTTTAATAAAGTTCTGCCAGTTTGAACTACGCTTGGCTGCATGATAATTGACTCATTGGGGGGTCGAGGGTCCGCGTGATTGAAAAGGCTGAGCCATACTGGACCATGGTCACGTACGCTGGACACAAAAATGGAGATGCGGCTAACAAGATATGTTGTGTTTGTTCTCTGGTGTACATATTTTTCAGGGCTGGCCTTTGCTAACTCAATAGCCTCGAGGTCCACATACCATATGTTAGCTTTTCCATCAAACTGAAGTGCCTGTTTCATCTCAGCTGGGTTATTCATGGCCACCGCCACAGTTCAGGAGCCTTGTGTGTTCCAGCCCAGTCAAAGAGTCGAGACCTTGATCTCTGGTCGTGACCCCTGTCAAAGGACTGGATCCTTCATTCCTGGTGACAGCTTTCAAGACCAAAGGGAGTGTTAACACAAACCAATGAAAATGAGGAACTCTGACATAGAATCACGTGTTTTAAAAAATGACTGTGATTGGACCATTTTGTTCTTGAAATCGAAAATCTCCCTAATTTTTCCTCTGACCAAGACAAAGGAGGCTTGTTTAAACCTTCATTATCACACTTCTGTGTTCAACCAGATGTGGGTTTGATGAGATGCACAATAGCAAAGATGGTCTAATCTTCTTAACCAGTGGAGGAGTGTGTAATCCATTAAAAAAAAAAAAAACGTCAATGACAACGGGCATTATTGAAGTTATGAGATTTAAGCGGGATGACATTCTTTTCCAGTGGGCTCTTTCCTTCCGACTGATACATAGCCACTCCTTTTTTTAAAAATCTGTAGTAAGCTACTTTGTGGCTTCTGAGGATTGTCCTCTGCAATTCCACCAGAATTAGAGTCACTGAGTGAAAGCGACAGGGAATACGACCTGCTTGTTGAAAGTATTTGGTCCCAAGATTGCAGAGGATCTCAGTAAAAGAGCCACTAAGAAAATCTTGTCTAATGCGCCTGGAGTGCCGACTTGAGGTCTCTGAGCCTATTTTCAGCAAGGTTTCCAAGCAGAGCATGAATTGTAAACGGAAGATCAACGTTATTCACTTTGCCTGTCAGAGCTGTTTAATGTTTTGGCTGAAAGGTGTTTATCTTATTTCGACCATTGACTGACTTATGACATTATCAGCTGAGATTATAAAGCAACCAACATCGAAGATCTGCGCCATGTAGGGTGGATGGCCAGCAGGCTAACCTTAGCTTAGCTTAGGTTGAAATTAATGTTCCTTTTCTTGCATTGCTTTTCGATAGCAGAATGCAACTGTTACTTATACACCTTTTGCGCTGTTGTACTTATTGTTAGCTAAAATACACAGCGTGTTTCATGCTTAAATTGGAATCAAGAATCGCTTTAGCTTGTGAAGTGATTTTCGGCAAGCTACTGTAGCCAATGAACATATTGCCTTCAGATAGTAGCATATATTGGATGCAATTACATTAGCGATGAAACAAGCTAAGGTTAGGACTTTGCATTGATCCGGGAGGTTGTGATGCTCAAAAAAAAGTGTCCATTGTTTTACAACTGCTTACAACTTCACAACTTTTTGGGCCACAGTGCGTCACGTGGTGTTGTAATTACACGGTTTGGCCACTACGAAAACTGGGGGCTTGGTTAGCCTGATATCTGTAACTTAGCTGAGCTGCATGGATCTGGCTTTGGTTGTTTCATAATGCTATCTTATAATTTGCAAACAGCAAAGCTAGCTAATTTGAGGGTAGAAAGTCGGAAAAAGTCAGGGATGATCTAATTTTTAGGTTATGTTACATTGTGTTTGAAATTGGCAATACAAAGAGATTAATGCGTGTAACTTGCTTAAACTTCTTGCACAGACGGTAATGTCAAGAAAGTAATGAAAGTGCACTGGGATCCCGCTGGCTTCATGTATTTATTGAAAATTGAAGTAAATAACTTTTTGAGATGGATGATGTTGTACTGTACAAGGGGAATGCTACAGATAATAAGATGGAAGACCATATGACTGAAACAAAATGATTTTAAACGATTACCTTGTGTTGAAACCATCAAAACAATATGACAAATACCTTTCATTGTAATTGTTGTAACTGTAAACACAAAAACTACTCAAGAAACCAACAAAGTCAACAACAGCAAAGCTTTTGATTCCACCTAATTTACCCATTAGTCTTTGAATCAGTAAATGCTGGCAGAAAAAAAAAAACATTTGATTGTTTACCGAAGTAATATGAAATTGATTAATAATAAACCCACGAAGAGGCAACAAGCTGCTGTGTTGAGCTAGCTCTGTAATCAGTTTTTCAGCCTCCCATCTCTATAACTCTCTCTCTCTCTCACACACACACACACACAGACACACAGGAGAGCACACACATCTTGATGGTGACTCACGACCGTCTATGAAAACAGGAAGTTAATATCTGTGTTTCTATCTGTGTGAGGTCAGCCCGTAAACAAGTTTGCTTTTCAGTTATCCTCAATAGGAAAGCAGAATAGATATGTCAAATGTATTACATCCGCCAAGAAGGTTATGTTCTCATCTGTGTTCGTTTGTTGGTTGGTTTGTTAGCAGGGTTACACAAAAACTATTGAATGGATTTCCGTGAACCTTGGATGGAGGATGGGTCCCAGCCCAGAATATATCCCATTACTTCTTGGTGCGGATCCGAATAAAAAGGACAGAGCCAGGAAATGTTCCATTGTAATCATTTAAGTCTTTACGAAACAGAAGTCGGGATGTGTTATTTGCTTCTGCAAATCTCCTATAAAAACGGTCAGTGATCTCGAGGATATCGGATTGGTGTTTATAGTAGCCTGTGGTGTTAGAGCTGAACGTGACTTACCATGCAGCTGGATGTCAAAGTAGTCGCTTCTGCCCGACTGTGCGCTCCCAGGGAACAAAGCTGATTAAGCAGCGTCGTGAAAGGTAAAAGTAAAGATATTGTGTTAAAATGTTACTTTGGTAAATATGAAGGTCACCCATACCAATAGTATCTGATATATAGTATCTTATAGTATCTGATATTAAATGTACTAAGTGTTAAAAGTAATTGTCTGGCAGTAAATATACTTAAATATCAAAAGTATGAGTAAAAGGTTCATACATGTATACAGTATAATGTGGGTTTATTGGCCAGGCCAATTTTTTAATACAATATTCAGCATTTTTCTGATTACTGGAGAGATAATCCAATCGCTGATCAAACTAATTAATCTAATATCGGTATTTTTTCACTGATGTGAGAATAATCTACAAAGGAACTAGTAATTTAAGTTAATAAATACATGTAGAGGAGTAAAAAGTACAATCTTTGCCACCAAAATGAGTGATGGTATAAAGTAGCAGAAAATGGAAATGGAAGTAACTCAAACTTCTAAGTACAGAACTTGAGTAAATGTACTTAGTTACATTCCATCACTGAGATTAAGTGATTAGAGGGCTAAACTGGATTTCTTGACAGGTTTGGCTCCCGGCAACCCGAGGTCCTGCATTAGTCAGATAATAGCAGTGCTAACGTTAGCTGCATGACTAAACAAGCATCGGTAACTGTCTGAAGGCAGCTTAATGCTCTACACCACCTCGGTACTGGATTCCAGCAGTAATGGATTGGGCAGTCGGTCCCTCCCGACACCAGCTGTGTTCATTTTGGAGCCTGGTACAGTTAGCTGCTGTTAGCTGTGATTACTTTAGCCAAAGGCTCACGTCATCTGTGTATCAGGAAACACCAACAACCACAGAGGGCTCAGTCAGACCAGATGAAGGAAAACCAGAAAACATTTTCTTATTAAAATATGATCCAGTTTTACCGAAATTGGTGAATAAAGTTAGAAATGTGTGTTTTTGTACGGTAATAAGTGAGCCCCGCCACCCCAGAAAAAGGTCAGCTCCAGCAGCGTCTTTCTGAAATGAAATCTTAGTTATGTTATTGGTTGCAAGGAAGTTGGTTCAATCTTGTGTAAGCACAGGTGATATTTTGTTTTATAGGAAGAAGACATGATTGGGTTTTTATTCAAGTAAAAATATTCTGTGCAATTTTTGGGGCATATTTTGTTCAATAGGTGCCCCTGTGGATGTGAGGGTTCTTCCACATCACTATGGAGGTTATGATTCCATCTGTATTGTTTTGTTGTCCTAATGGTTGTCTGTTACAGATCTCTGATCATAAATTAAGGCCAACAGTTATGATTGGTTAAAAATTTGGAGTGATACAGGGTTTTCGAGTTTGATATTGAATTAGGTTCATCGATTTAATTAAGGAGACTGTTTAGCCTCAGTGGAGGCGGCGATGCACTCTACTGAGTGCCATTCTCGTTCTGCTATTTTAACACTTATTATTATACCTACTGTAAAGGCCTCAATTATGAGTCGTTTAAATGATAACAGCAGATCGTGGATACCTGTCAAACCAACTCTAACCACGACCACTGCACAGAAAAAGTGCCAAGAAAACAAACAGCATTTTCTCCAATATACACTGATCAAACCCTTCCTGACAGACGTCTCCTCGGCTGCTCTCTCCCTCTAACTGAGTCCCGATCCCCTCTGAAGCTCCAGCACTCTGATCATCAGCCCACACAAGACACCGGCTCTACCTCTGCACATCTCACATACAAAGATACGCCAGAACAGAGAGGTAAGTGACTGCCTGCCCACCAGTACACTGCACCTCTGCTGGAGGTGAGGGAGGGAGAAAGAACGATGAGGTGGAGGAGAGATGAGAGAGAGAGAGAGAGAGAGAGAGAGAGAGATTGAGTGAGGGGAAGAAAAGCGAAGGAGAACAATGTTAGGGCTTTTTCTCCCCAATCACCAACCAGATCCTGGTTAAGACCTCTCTTTCTGCTAAAGAAGTCTTTTGTGAAATCATGACAAAGCTGCAGAAGCAAGCCTTTGTCGGAAAACAAAGACAAGTGTGTTTGTGTGCCTGCCATTGTGGTTGCAGTGTGTGTGTGTGTGTGTGTGTGTGTGTGTGTGTGTGTGTGTGCGCGCGCACGCACGCACATCAGAGAGTAACATAGCACGTGTTAGTTTGAGAAATTACTTCTCTGAGTGTGAGGGAAGTGTGTAACAGATGCAGGCGTTGTGTGTGTGTGCATTTGACAGAGTGTGTGTGCAGAGTGTGTGTGTGTGTGTGTGTGTGTGTGTGTGTGTGTGTGTGTCTCCTTCATTTCCTTTGTGCTGAAGATTGGGTTGGGGAAAAAAAACAAAACAGAGATGGCCTCTGCTCATCTGGAAAATTCTCTAATGATCTCATGTGCACGCGAGCACATGCGTTAAAGTGTGAAACACACACTCGCACACAAACGCACAGCCAGATAGTGTCACTCCGATCTCGCCCCTCGCCTTGTCCCCTCTGTCAACGGTCATCATCTGGAAGAAAATGAGGAGCGGAACATGGCCGCTGTTACTGTCTATTTGAAAACACACTCAGACAGACACGCACATGGACAAACACGCACAGACAGAGTGACGAATCGGCCTCTATAGCCACCTTGCTAATGGAAATCCTACCCAGCAGATGTGCCCTGTTGGAAGAACACATGGAGTGTGAAACAGGCTTATGTATGCATACAGGTAGTGAACCAGTAACCACAATCTGAGCAGCCCCCGGAGGATACCGTAGGTGTGTGTGTGTTTGCGGCTGGACCTTTGAGTCGGTGCTCAAAGAGACTCAATGAGAGCATGACATAAAAAAACTGGAGAGAGAAAAACATCTCGACACAGTTGAGCATGCAGGACAGTGTGGCATCATCCAGACTGAATTCATACAGCAGACACTGTAGTTAAATATATACAGCAACCATTTGCATACATACTGTATGTGCATGTGTGCCACTGGCTCTCAGCCTGGAGGCTTCTACGATTAGAGTGCCCTCCTTTTCACTGCCATACATAGAGCATAATTTTAGGGCAATTATTCTACTTTAGGGCCTGTACGAAATAGAAATGTCTCTTTGTGAAACAGAATGAGGAGTATGAAGACGAGAGGTAAGGGTAGGAAATGCAGAGTATGTTACGATATAATTCACAATACGTTGTCCATGATATTGATAGTATAGAGCAAATACACTGCTACAAAACGTTACCTCGCAGTTTCTGTCCAACTAAAGAATACAAAATACCCATAAAAAGACAAATTGCAGGAATTTACCTTATTCACACGACAGCCATTGTCAGGGTAGGAAACCTGAATGCTGTGACAGTGTTATTGTTATGTTATTGTTGCAAGTTGTACAAAAGTAGGTAATCTGACAAATTGCTATCATTTTACAGGTTTCCAGTTAATCAGCAACTGAAAAGTGAAAATCTAGATGAACATTCAGCCATGTTTCCAGGTAAAAAAATATATTAGATAATGCGTTAGCTGATGTTAGCATTCAGCAATTCCTGGCAAACATAACCATCTCATGTGTTCCACCTCCAGATTTAGACAAACGCATCCACACTGTCTGTTGATATTTCTGAAATAATTCACACCATTCCTAATTGTATCGCATCAAAACAGCATTGTATCAAACAGTAATGCTGGCTAGAATGTGATTGGGTGTTATCATTAGTTGTTGCCTAATGGAAGCTAATCGGTTATCAAATCTGTTGTTTTACCCTGAAATATGGTCTGATCTCCTGGAAACTGGCGGCCATGTGGATATGGTCTATCTGATCAAATTTGCACGGTAGCCATTTTCCTCTGACATCACACAAATGTCGTACTGCTGTATTTTAGGGTACAAGACGTAAACATTCGGTATCTGACAAACTGTTATTATTTGATTGCCTCCTGATTGATCAGAAACTGAGAAGACAGTGGATAGTGAAAATCTTGAGGCCATATTTCGGCAATGTTAGCTAGGAAGTTTTTTGAATGCTAATGTTAGCTAACTGTTATCCAATAGTGCCTCTATAGCCTTCAGTGGAACAGGATGCAGGTAGGACATGTGGTAATCTGAGTCTGTCGTTGCTGGCTGACCTCTAGTACGTAAATTCAAAAGATACGTTTTGTTTTTTTTTTACTTCTCCCACTGAGTACAGTAAAAGCACGTTTATAATTGTTACTAGTCATCATTTTCTCTGCTCTGAATGACAGGTCACTCTTTAGGTTAGCTACTGGTTTAGGTTAGCTACTGGTTAGCTGATGTTCAGTGTTTGTGAGTAGTAAATGTAGTTTTCCTTAGCTGACAGGGTGATGGAGTGCTCTTAGAGGTCAGTTTAGAGGTGAGGCAAGGCGCAAAAAGTGAAAATGCTTGCAGGAAACAGGGGGATGGATGAGGAGATTGGAGAAGAAGATGGGGGAGGTGGTGAGACAGCTGTAGAAGAAGAATTTAGTGTCAAGAGAACAATTGTGTGACGCTTAATGAGGAAACAAAGACACCTCAGGTACATGGGACAGAGATAAGTGGGACAGATGGATGGTTTCTGAATATATAAACAGCCCCCGTCTGGAAGCCAGACTCCCTAAACCTCTTCAGCTGATTCTGAGTTGACCCCTTTACTGCACCCACAACATGCCCACTGGTATTTATTGCCATAGTATTCAGTATTTTACGCATTTAAATGTAATTAAATATTAAAAACAAAACAAAACAAAAACACTCAGTTGTGCAGGTGCTGCTGTGCTCTGCATGAACCCATGCATGGATGGCTCCATGTTATTCAGCTTCAGCACCCTACCAGAAAAAAGTCCTCGAGTGCGCATGCGCGGCTAGAGCGCGCTGCCGCAGACAGGGGGCGTCAACATGGCGCTCTCTTTCACGACGACTGCACTGACTGCAAGCTGCCAATGAGAGAGAGAGACACACACAGGCAGAGTCACATAGAGAGAGAGAGAGAGAGAGAGAGAGAACAGCGTAGGCTATCATACTGTCAGACCTCCATCCTTTTCGCCAGCCCTATGAATCCCTACACATTTTCAGGAGGATAGGGTGATTTTCTGAGGATTCTGTTGTTGTTTTTTTTAAACCGCCGCTCTCCCCTTGTTTTTTTTTTCTTCCTACGCAGTGGATGGTTTTTGTGCGGCAACAGACGCAGCTTGTAGAGCAGGTGTGAGAGACAGCGGCGACCGCTCCTCTCCTCCCTGTTTCCAAGGGGAAATGTCGAGCGAGAAGCCGGTTTCAGCACCACCGGGCTCTGCTTCTT
>OMLP01017122.1:4147-23915 GCA_900302685.1 Spondyliosoma cantharus
TTGTCATTGCAATGCAATTCAGTCTAACCAGAGTGCAAGTGCAGTGTGTATATAGGAAAAACACCTGTAAAATAACACCTGAACAGGCCTAACGTTAACTTTCCAAATGTCCCTGGTGAATTTAAGGTGGAGTAACATTAACACATGTCGACTCAGCTCTTTACTGATTATTAAACAATGCTGCTATTGTCCGAAGTAAGCTAGCAAGCTAACACTCTGCTCCAACAACGGTAACTACGAGCGCCGCATTAAACTATTAATTTCATTCACTTCATCACACTGACGTTACTGTACCTCTATTTCCTTCACATTTTTCTTCCTCTTCTTTCGTTCTTTTCTTTCACTGGGTGCCGGTTCAGTCTTTGGGACATTGTGATTCTGCTACAGTATCAGTAAATCTCTCTCTTGGTCTTGGGGTGAGGTCAGATTCAGGCAGCTCACCTTTTAATAGTCTATGACGTTATGTTGCCGTGGGCTTATATAATATTTCGAAATAATAATAGTAATGGCGCTGCTAAAAAAAATATACAGTTTTGTTATTTATTATTATTATAATAAATGACTTATTTTCTCCCCCGTTTTCGGCGCCCCCTGCGGATGACGGCACCCCTAGCATTTGCCTATACTGCCTATGCCCAGGGCTGGCTCCGTCTCTCATCATAATTTCAAGAGCTGCTAGAGTACTTTGTGACTTAAACCTAAATTTCCTGAGTGCCAGGCTTTCTAGCCAACTTTCTAAGCGCTCAGGCTGTGTAATTTAAACGTCACGTGACGCACTGTGGCCCGAAAATACTTTTTCCCATAAGCTCGCATTGTGACAGACATGTCTCTCAAACGGTGGATAGTTATTTTAAGCATCACAACCCCTGTGAAATGACTTATTTGACTGTCATAATTTGATCCATTAAGGCCAGTGAAATCGAGAAAGTCTAGAAGAGCAGCAAGATTAAATCATTTTATCTCTATTCAAGTTAGCATGGCTGAACCGGAAGTTAGCCGGCACATTACTTTATTGACATTTTTTAGTTGGGTTTTGTATCCTCTTGAGTTGTCTGATAACACAATTGGTTTGTGACAATACATTCACTGCTCAGTGATATGTGTCTGTAATATGATAAGAACTTGTACAATGGCTTAGCACCCCATACTAACAAAATTGAGTCTTTATTTGTATTAATGGTAGTGATTTGTTGGCGATGGTTATAATGTTTTTAGGCCACAAACTCACAGTTGTTTAGTGCAACCCAAACCCTGGGGTCTGTTCTGTTTCGACATTATCGTTAAGCACTGTCTGCTCTGCGCTGTGAATCCACATTACAGCCCCCACCTATCTGCCCTCTTCTGTTTTCCTCCCAAAGATGAGTAAATATCTAATTTACAGAAATGGTTTCATCATATGATGCTTTGGCCTCTGCAATATCCGCTTGCCACTTGATGCATTGTGTTTCATTCATTCCTCCCAATGGGAGATTTTTTATACAACTTAGTGTTTGCTCCTAGCATTAGCAGCCTCCCCCCGCCGCCTATCTGCTCAACTTCCCCAAAGTGCACAGAGGTGATACTAATAAAACACCTTGTTATGTAAAATAGCCACATGAATCACTCAAAGGCTTTACTCCTCAGTGGAAATTGTGTCATGACGCACAGGGTTTGAGGGAGAGCTGATCCTCCCACAGCTTTGCACAGATTGTTTTCTTTGTTTTTCATAAGATGCCGTTCTATCTATCGTTTGTGGTGTTTTCATTTTGACGAAGACACGAAAATGAAAACACAGAGCAGCAAATAAAAGCAGGAGCACTTCATAGTGTTAACAGTGTGTTCTTTACTATGAACAGCCTGAAGACAGATTAGAGCTCTTTGTATATATGTCTTTTTTTTTGGTTGCTGAATTGCTTGGACAAATATTTGTAAAGAGGTATGAAGAATGCACAGCGTACAATATGCTTTCTATGTAACTCCTTTGTAAAAAATTAAATAGATTTTTCTGTTGTCCTCACACAGCAGACAATCTAAACAATGCTTAAATCAGTATTCAGTGTTCAGTGTTTGTTGTCGAAGCGTTTTCCTGCAGCGACTCAGCAACATATTTAGAGATGGTGTTGTCGTTTTTGGACAATTAAATGAGGTCTGCAAGAGGAGATTAACACAATTAATTACCAAGCTGATCTTGTATGTATTGTGTCATATCAATTTCCAGCCTTTGTTTAAGCAGGCACATTTGCACGGGACACCTTGTTATGTAGATAATCAGCCCCACACATTCATAGTTTTATAGCTGCCAGTCTATGACGCTGTTGTTTACTGGCAGCTGCAGATACCGGGAGCATCAGTGATTCACCTTTTCCCAGCTTCAGTGTGCAGTATGAACAGAAAAATATGTAATGAACCATATTAATATCATTATAAAGATCAGTTTGAGGTGTATGATGAATTTCAAACAGTTTGTTGCTGCAGATGACTCACGAAGATGACGTCATGCTGGCATCATCACACTCAATATTCCAGTAAAATTGTAGTATTGTTTAATGGAATCTTACAACTACCCTATTACAAAGGGGGGGAAACTAATGGAAAACTAATAGCATTTTAACTGACTTTCTTTCTGGAATCTTTCAAGATTCATCATTTCCCTACTAATATTCAGGTATAGCAGCTAAACCCGCTTTAGGCTCTGAGGCTTGATCTCCTGGACTGACAGCAAACCTCCTCTTTAGACAAAATGTATTGCACCTCATCTGTTAGAATTTTTTAATGAGCTGAAACATCTGTGTCGTGTTGGAAGCTGGTAGTTTTTGTTAGCGGACTCCAACAGTAGCTAAACTAACATTGGCTACTGTTGCTCTCTGTTCGTGGAGCGGAGAGAGCCTCTGAGACGTGGCACTCAAGAACCTGCATTAATTCAGTCCTTTGGACTGTAGTGGACAATCTGACCCAAGTCTTTCAGGGAGAGATCCACAGTCCAGCAGCATTATACAACTTCAGCAAATCATCCACAGGCTTGTATAGGCAGCCAAGAGAGACAGGGAAGGTCCCATTTTTCATGTCACAGTACAATCCGCTCACATATAGCCAATTAAAAAATGTGGTTAATATTTGTAAATTGCTACAGATTGTTATGTATGTAGAAGATTTCACTATGTAAGACCGTTTGCCTATGATCAGTCAAGGAGATCATGTTGAACCTATCATATGTTGAATGTGATCAATTCCAATAAAATAAAGTTTATAATCTAAGAAACTAAATACAGTCCAGTTCAATGAGCCAATGGTGAGCTCCAACCTAACTATGGCTAGCTAGTTCATTTTCTGGCCCAAATTTTTTCTGTTTTTTTTATTAGGTTATGTCATTCCTGCTGGGTTTAGTTGACCACGTTGAACATTACAGTGTCACAACGTTTTATAAGGTTCAAGGTGAGTTATTTGTCATTATTCAAGACAGGTTTGCATGACAAATTGAATTCATGTTTGTAACTCCTTCATGCTACACAGAACATATATACAGTTATTTAGGCTATAAACATACATCTCTAAACATGTATACACACAGGAAACAGACTGAAGAGCATTTACATTTGCATTGGGTGAATGTATACAGCAGCAACAAGATGCATCTTCACCTTAAAGTTTGGCATCAGGAAATGCTGTTGATTAACTTCGACTATGTTTAAGCACCAAGCATCAGTGACGAAAACACCTAGTCCACCTCTCCTCATCCTACTCTCTGCCTGTCGTGTGCAAAACAAGTGCTTTGAGACTTTTTTATCTTCCAGATATACCCAGACTTCCCTCATGGAGTTGTTGATGGTGCTATGACTGAGCCATACATACAAGTTTGGAGAAATTCAGCTGTCCCAGACAGTCCCAGAACTTTGTCTATTGTCCCCATAATTACTACCATAATTAATACCACCATTTCTCACAGAGCTGTGACATAATAGTAAAAGCTCCACATTCTGCTGGTATCTCAACAAAACCGTCTGAAATGACTGGAATCAGCCTACATTACACTAAAATCCCCCCCCCCCAAAAAAAATACAATGGTCATGACCGCAGTGCCTTCAGTTCGTCAGAAAGAGGATACACCAAACACCTCAAACTGGAGTGTAAGATTGAGGCTAAACAAACCTCTCTGTCAGGGGAACAATGGAAATGAACTGAGGACAGTGTCTGTGTGCTGGTGGTTATGATGAGCAAGAAGTGATATTGTAGCTTTTGTTTGAACACTCTAGATTTGCCTTTATGGCTTGCTGGAGAACATGCGTTAGACTTTGGTCAGAGATAGATCATCTCTCTATCGTAAATAAAGAACCACAGGGTGGGGATCGATAAATAAAGCATTAACGCAGTGGGACAGTACAGAGCAGCAGCAGGGGTGTACTGACAGTAAAATACATGAGGATCATTCGGCTATTGACGAGAATTCACTTTAGTGTGTTTTTTACACACACACATGCCTTTAGTGGAAAAAGAAATGTCCAAGGTAGAAAATAATAAATTAGCGAGGATAGATAACAACGGAATCTTAATTTCTGGGTGAACTACACTCGACAACTACACTGACCTATGAAGGGGTTTGAGACACAACCAGTGTGTGTTTTTGTTCACAATTTATATGTGTGTTATATTTGTTCATGTGTTTAAATCATTTTTGTATCGCTAAGTTTGGCATTTGAATTTGAAGTACTGTCATTTAATTTAGGTATTTACAGTCATAAAGGTGTGTTTTGAGCTAAAAGAGGTTATATTAAGTAAAAAACATAATTCTCAGTGGGATATAAAACCAATAATTCATACTTTTCCTGCTAAGTGGAGACACTGCTATTTAATTAAAATTCATAAATAACTTCAAAAATGTTTAAAAGCAAGTAATTACTCTCCTGTTACACAGGTTAGCATGGTGCTACAACAACCCAAACTAAGTGGTAGAAACCTTATAGCTACACTGGAGAGGTGCTACACTTACATTGTCAATTTACTGAAACCAAAGGGCAGTGACAAGCCTTTTCCCCACAATGTGACACATGTCTGCTGAAGAAAAACCCACAAAAGTTCAAAATGTCAACAAAACAAAACAAACAGTCCCTTAAAGACAACACACTGAGCTGATTGTATGAAACCCTTTTGGCTGTTTCCTTCATTTTCTGGTCACCTTTGTGTTAATAAACTTTGTGTGACCTGAGGGGCCTTGACATACAGTAAGTGACAAATGCAATCTTTTCCATCATCTTTTTAACACTGTATACCATGTTATAGCTGACAGGTTCTCGTGTCAGACACAACGTGTCGATATTATGGCTGCTGCGTAGGAGACTTTAAATGTCACAGTAAAAATTCAGCCATACATCAATGTGGGCAGGGAGCTGTTTTCTCTGCTCGGGAGAAAAGAGCAGTGGGAGATGAGAGGCCTTCACCTGATGGACAGCGACAGACACCCTCTTAAGAACGGGTGAAGTTAATGCTCCTGAACATTGTCTGTGCTGTTCGTGTGCCTCACAGCCAAAAGTAAAGTTTTCTCTGAGCCACTGAGGAGACATTTAAAGAGGGCCAAACCTAATAAAGCCAGAGCAGTGAGGACTGCCATTTGTCAGCTGCAGAGTGTTTCATTACCACAGGATGGTTTATCTGCCCTCAGCATCACTTATATGCATGTGAACTAAACCTGCCAGCGGACGCATAATCAGAGGAATGGAGATGAATATTCAAAGGAATCAAGAGAGGAAGCCTTTTATTGACACATCAAGTCTTTTCTGGGAATGGCTGTTATTATTTAAAGATAGAAATGAATCCATAATGCTTTGACATTAAGCGTCTCAGGGTTTTATTGTGTTTGAATAATGGCCTCTGGAACCGCCAGATGATTTGGCACATATGAGAGCGCTCTTGTTATTGGAGTTGTTTGAAAACTGAGCCTTCATTTAATAAAAAAAAGTTGGACAAGAGCTTCTCCGATACGAATTATAATGACAAAGTTTACAAAGTTCCTGTTTTTCTCTCTAACTTTTGTCATCCATCAGCAGTTTTGTGACAGCTTGATTTCCTGTTTTGCATAACAAGCTTTTTATTCACTTTTTCGCCTCACTTTTTAAAGCTTGCTGGGAGACGATGATGCCTCAGGGTTGACTTGTATCCGTTCAGATGCGTGTTGTTGTGATTCTGTCTCTTCCTCTGCCTCATCACTCTGGCAGCCTCAGCACTGGGAATTTCTGGAAAGCAACCTCTTTCTTTGCACATTGATTTTCTGCAGCAGCTTGTGGGCTAATTGCCCTTATCAAAATCATGACCTGCTAAATGATGGCTGTCTTTAATTGCCAGCAGCCACTGACATTTAGTACAATTAATTAATGCAAGGACAACAGGGAGTTGGTATCTGCTCTGCTTGGCTAGGATGGCAGCTTATGTTATGTAATACAGCCAGGGGAGACCTCAGAGAGCAAGAGAGTTGGCAGGTGATATCTCAATATCAGAGAAGCTGCACTGAAGCATTGGAGATGCTCAATTAAAAGCTCATTGGTTGGAAGTAAAGGTAATGTGGGAAGAGCTGCCATAGTAGAAATGCTGCCAACAGTCGTAGCCTAATGATTTCCATTTGACGGTTGGCTAAACCCCTCAAGTGAACAGCAAATGTCTAATCGTAGCTCATAGCAACCAGCAGGCCAACAAAGCACATTTGGATGTGGTTTCTTAGTCATGCTCCAAAATGATAATATGCTTTTACTTGCACATTGTAGATGATGAAGGAGTCTTTGCTGCAGAGATCTAGGACCAAACCACCAACCCTCTGACTGATGGACAACTGGTGGAGACTAACTGTTAAAACACAAGCAATAGCACGATGGTCATATTTATTACTTATGCCTATGCACTATACCACACAAGTACGGGCACAGCAGTCAAAGCTGTCAGCATTTACGCATTCGCCTATCATCATGTGGCGTAATGTCTTGTTTTACATCACTGTATAAATAAAACTGTTCCCATTACAATGTCCACAAAGCTTCTTTGGCAGTGAACAGTCTCTATAGTTCCATATTTATGACATTTTATGTGAAACAAATGCACTGAAAGCTGGAAAGAGGTTCAGACTGAATATCACCCAGTTTTCAACTAGAAATCAACGTTGAAATTCCTGTTGGTGCTCAGTTCATCTGCTCAAATGCAGGTTAAAACTGAAAGCCTTAGCATGTCCGGCTAATTATTTTCAAATGATCTTATCGTTAGCTAGCTACATTATTTTGCGGCCAGTTATGGGACAGATTAATCCACATATAGGACTTTACTATGTGTTAAACCAAGATCGGTTTGGCGTAATATTAGCAGCTCAGTCCTGCTCTTTATTTGAGATAGCGTTACGTTTTCCAAACTCATGAGTTAGCCTTCTCATACTCATTCTGTTGTAGTCTGTGAGTGAAGGCTAATGCAGTCTAGCATACTGTTATATGAATATATGAACAATAAAACATAAATGTAACATGTGGTTTACGCCTATGTTCTTCTAAACACACAAACTGCTTGAATAAATACCTCTTAAGCTTACTATATTATACCAGGGCTCATTGGTTTACACTGTAATGCAGGAGCAATATTATTTTTGCTTTTATTTGCCTATCAACTATAAAACTATGTATATTTGAGACAATATTAACGAACCTTAAAACCTTTTAAAGTTAGTCAGCTGAAGACAAGCTGGAGACGTATTTCAACCAACTCACAGTTAGCATCAATTAGCTAGCTAGCTACAGCAGAATAATTCTGATAGAACAATTGTCATTTCAGCCGACAAAGCTGATGGTTGTCAGTTTTTTTATATTAAAGGAGACACCTCTTGTTTCTGTGTGACTCAATGTTTAAACAGTTACTTATATTTTTAAATGGTAAATCTGACATCCAACGTTACCATTAAAGACTACAGCTAGATTGGAAAGCTTGACAGCAGGCATAGCAAGGTTTGACTCGAGATCAGCAACATGACAAGTGACTGATAAGAAACAGTGCAGTGATCAGAGAAAATACTCACAACTCATTCTCAAACAGATTATTCCTCTGACCTGAAACTGATCACAGGTTAGAGGCTAAAGAGATACGTGAGGGAAAGAAATGAAAAACAGCTGAAGAGTGGAAGCAGGGAAAACTCATTTTTATCAGCGCCAGAGCGATTCATATTGGTTACGTGAGAGAACAGATACGAGCGAATAGATATGATTCACTGGGGAAATTAATTTGACTGTTCCACCTTAACGTTACAACCACGGCTCCAACAGTGATGTTCTGTAAAAAATCTGTTCAGGAATGGAGGAATAAAACTTTCCCATTACCGAAAAAGCAGCTGAGAACCCGGAAAAATCTAATTAAATAACTGTATAGTGTTGAACAGGTGTAATTAGGGATTAATGCTCCACCGTGTTTGTGTTTGTTTCACTGTGTTCTGGCTTTGTTTGCTCCTGCTGCTCTCCATCTGTCATAAACAAACATTTTTCCCCTCAGGTGGAAGTTGCCTCTCAGGTTATTTGCATTTGTTATAGCCGTCTTCTGCTGCTCCTCTAGTTCTGCTTTTTCTTGCTTTACCGCTCACGTTTGTGCAGCTGATCTCTTTTTTACTGGTTTGCCAGTTTTTAGCCTCATTGCTTCATCTGCTGCTCCGCTCTCCCCTCCCCCCTCTGCTGAGTGTTTTATTCATCTTTTATTTGAATCCCAACATCCTTCCCCACTATGAAGAGGCTCTTTCACCTCCCGGGGCCATCTTCATCATCAAAAAAACACAAAAAACAATTAGTTTTTTGATCTACTTGGCTGCGTGTTTAAAGATTTTTAAATGTCTTACAATGAAAACAAATGCACATCTGCCACTTTTCTCCAGACAGTTGCTATTACCCCGCAAAAATGCGCTGTCAGGGCTTCTTTTGCACTGCTCGAAGCCACATATTCAACCTAGACGCTGTTATAGTCTGACTGCCAAATTCTGCCCAGATGCTGTCAAAGTCTGATTGCCAGCTGAAAGATGTAATCACAGGCTGTGCTGCATCTCGTATTTTTCTGAGCTCCTGTTGTCTTGCACTGCTAACCATGGCAGATGTAGCCCGTCTCGCAGCTATTCCACAGGAGAGAAAGACAATCCTGGTTTGAATGTTTTAGTTATTTAATTTTATTTTTTTTTACAAAAGAACCCTCTTATTTCTTAAATCACTGGCTACAAAAGCATTTCTTGTCACTACTGAAAAGACGACGAAACAGGGAAACAGTTTGAGTTTTACAAAAAAGAAAAATATTCCCCATGGTGCACAACACAATACAGCAAGCAAGGTGAGAAGTTGATCCCCAGAGATAGATACATCTAGATAGTTGCAGGGCACAATTCTTTCAAATCAATACAGCAAACAACAATAAAACTGCATGCTGTGTGTAGCTAGTTAAAGAGTTGAACTCTTATAAATCCCAGGAAAACAGCCAGACAGCATCTCAACAAAAATAAGACCAAAAGTGCTAAACCCTGCTAGCTGCACCCTGCACCTCAGAATGAATGCACCTAATATATTTCATAATAATCTGCCAAATAGACAGTGCTATATTTTGCCAAAGCTACACTCATAAGTTGTTTAATATTGACAATGAATCAAATTATGTGTGTTTAATACCTGACTTTTATGGTGGAGTTACAGGCGAGAAGACTGCTGAGCCAGTGACTGCAGTTCGAGACAGCGTTTCTATGGAGTAAGATAGCTATCAAAAAGATGTGTGCATGATTCTAACCATTCGTATACGTAATGTTAAACATTTGTATGTCAATAAAAATGTTGTACACAAAATGCTGCTGTCATATACGCGAGTCTGAGAAATTGTTTGGGTTAGGATTGTTTTTATGTGAATATGAATCTAAAAGCTGTGAGTGCAAAGTCTTGTGAATACAACTCTAACTTCTATGACTATGAAGTCTTCACTGTGAACATGAATTCAGGTTTGTGGGTACGTATATAAAAGTGTTGAAATGACGTCACGTAGGTCACAGGCAGGTCACAGGCGAAAATAATTGAACCCTGAATACGCCAAACGCGCATGCGCCAAAGCCAAAGATGGCTCACAGCAGTGGACCAGGTGGAGCTGCCAGCTCAGGTGAAGCATCCAGCTAGACTGACCAAACAGCTAAAATGTCTATTTTTAGACAAAAATATCAGCCATGACAGAACCAAAAAACAATGTCTGGGGATGTTGGATGCTTTTACGGGCAGTAAAATATCATCCGACCCTGCAGAGCCTTTTAGCTTCTTTTGTTTTTATGACCCACAACTTTACTGTTTTGGTTACTCATTGCCTCATCAGCTTTGCAGTGGCAGCAGCTGTTTTCAGCAAAAAAAAAAGTACTGATGAACCGGCAACTAGCTGGTGAACACAGTGGAGCATTTAGCAACCAAAGAGCCAGAAGTTTTCCTAAAGTGATGGTGGAGACCAAAAAAACAGCAAAAAGCAGAGTAATAAGTTTAACTTATGGTTATTGTTTTGTGTCTGCTGGACGGGTTAATAAGCAACGGTTACTGTACACAGTTGCCACAACAACTTTCCATCATGATGATACATATGCCACTTTAATATCTTTGCATGAAGGTGGTGTAGGGAGGAGGAACGCTCATGGTGTGTTGAGAGCAGATAGGGTTTATATATGTATCAGGAATATTCATAGCAGGTGTTGCTATGCCTCGACGAAGCACATGTTGAATGGAGGAAAATTTGGCCTGATGATAACTCTACAAAAAAACACAAAAAAGGGGGAATCGTCTGGAGACCATGAATATCCACAAGCAATTATGGAAATCTTGCCAGCAGATGTTGAGATACCAAAATGTTGCATTCTTGCCATCCTATGACACATCACCTGCTGGACGAAAACAAACAAGAAAACAGACAAAATGATAAATTACTGATGGATAGAAAAGATGTTTTGTTTATTTTCCACATTAAAATGATTTAATACAGCACGATAAAAGATGATAACACAGACGTGTAAAGCATAAAGTATCTGCTTTGTATCTATTAATATGACTAACGATGAAGAAAATATTCTCGAAATTTCCTCCAAGGCCATCCGTCGAAACCGTATATTTGGTGTTTTGTGGCACCACTGCTGCCTTTGATGTTGTTGCTACCCACTTCTAGACATATCTGACTTTAAGAGCTCTCGAAACCTGATGGGACCAACAGCAAGAAAACACAACAATCTGTCCTGAATTCGTTACGACGGAGTATTAGGGCCAGACTAAGAAGACTAAGAACAAAGTCATAATATTACGAGATATTACTGTTGGCTCAGCCAGCAAAATGTATAAAATGCTTAATGACGAAATGATCAATACGTTAGCTTACCTGTTGACTGTACGATACGATTGAGACAAACAGCGGCTGCTGGGCTCAGGCTGAGGCTGCTGTTTTGTTGAGCTGGTCACATCAGATCTTTATAACTCTATCAAAGGTTTTTTCTCATTAAAAAACTTTTTTTTCTTGTATTATTATTACATTATTCGCGTATTATTACTTTATTCTCGTAACATTACGACTTTTTTCTCATATCATTACTACTTTATTCTGCTAATATTACGATTTTATTCTCGTAATTTCTTTTATTTTTTTCCTCTTAGTATGGCCCTAATACTCCGTCGTAATTCGTCATTTTCTCTCCACTGACGTATTTCTTTTAATTTACCAATAGCCAATACAGACAATTTTCTTTCCTAAGAGCGAGACAGTGAGGATGACTGCTGCTTCAAAACATTTTTGGAAGCAACCTTTATAATGAACTGGAAAATGTACGCATTTCCAGTCCAACTGCATTTCAAGTCAAAACTTTAAAATCTCAAAATCTTCAAAAATGTTGATTTGACAGAGCTTTCCAACATTTTGGATCATAAACCTAACCCTTGATGTATAACTGAGCCAGGTGATTGCAAAAAATAGAGAAGCTGAGTCATGTTGTGTTTTGTTTGTGGGCTTGTAGCTGGTTAAATAAGTCAGACATTAAGTTTAAAGAGTTGTTGCAGACCCAAACACACCTAACGGCTATGTTAATATTGAATTTACATTTGTCAGGTGGCCAGGTCCAATGGGATAGATATTGCTTTGTTTCTGCAGGAGGACTATGATTGGCCAATTGCTGTGTATTGGAGACTATGTGCTCCCTGGGAGATTTATTAATGCAGCTTCAACCACCCAAAGCAATTTGTTTCTTACCTGCCTACATTATTTAGCTAACAATGTGAAAGCATGAACTTGGAAACTTTCACATCAGAGCAACCCAGCTGCCTTTGAAATTATATTTGTTATTTGTTATATTTAATTCTCAAGTAGTTCAGTCAGTCTTTCCTCACCAACTGCTGAAAATGACAGTGGTTGTGATTCAGCGACACAGTTAATGCTGCATGTTTTTGCACAGGTATCAAATATGCGAACTTCAAAAACGTCACAACGTTTAGTCTGTATTGAGTCAGATGGACGGCTCCCCTGGAGTTCGATATGTCCAATGTGTCCTTGCAGAGGATTGCCAGCAGCCGCGGAGGAGACATCCAACTGCCTTTTAATTACGTCAATATACCTGCCCTTGTGCTATGGCAGGCACTTACTATCTTTTTGTTTTGGTCTCTCTTTTCAGACTCTCAAGTGCTTGTGAAACATCAGTATTTTAATTAGTTATTTACACTTTCTGTCTGTGGGTCATGTAGAAATGTGACATCGCTTCCACCTAAAACACAACCTTTGTGAGGGAAAAGACACCTGTTCAACTGACGCCAAATTTTGCACATCGATGGAGACAAAGGCATGAAATTGTGAACAAAAGTTTGGCTCAGGAAACCAGGACATGTCTACACAGAATTAAAAGGAAGGACACTTCAACGCCTCCGATGGCACAACAATGATGAATTCATGTCAGGGAAGAACCTTGCGTCTATCTCTGAGGGAGAAGATATGAGAAAGAAATTGTTAAAAAAAATGCCAAACTTGTCATGAACAGCAAAACAACAGCCTCTCTGTCGGCTCATTGAGGACACTTACGCAACAATTTGCATTTTCAAAACAACAATTTGTCATTATAATGATGAAAACACTACAACCCTATTGAAACGCACCCACACTGACGACATTTCAAAGTAAACTCCAAAGGAGATATGACTAATAATAATATATAAGGCATGTTGTATAGTAGTTTTTTTTCTATTAGTGGTATAAAAGCCCTCTGGCTTCTAAATCAGGCTGGTGGAGATCCTTGATGTGACCAGCGAAGAGCTCAGCAGCACAGGTCTGCAAAGAAAAGCTTTTTCCCAGAACACCACCAATCGATCTGTAAAAGGGGTTGGGGGGAGGGGCATGGAGTGGAGGGATCACAGAGACGGGGAGAAGCAAGTGGGTGGGAAAGAAAAGGTTCATCATGGTTTCATAAACCCAGAGAGAGAGAGTGAGAGAGAGGGAGAGGACCGGAGCATGAATGCCCCTCACGTCTAGCCGGGTACTCTGTTCTCACTCTGTCAGCTCCACACAACAGCAAATGGGCCGATCACTGCATTATGAGCTTGTTGTGGTCAGAGGAGCCTTGTGCCTCAGTGAGGTGAAGACCAGAGGAGAGGCTCTGAAACAATACAGGGCCATGAGCTGTTGTGCAGGTATAGGAGGCAAAGTACGTGTCCGGGTTAAGGATTGTGAGGTTGAACAAAAAAAAAGTTTGGAAATCTTTCATTGAAGAAAACTCCAGCGCGTTACAATAAACTTTGAGAAAACATGATTATTTTGTATATCGGCTTTTACATTTATGAAGCCGAGTGACATGGAACATCATGTGGGCAGTTAATACATGACGTTTTTCATTAGGTTCAAGAATAATTTATTTTAATCCATTTTTACAACTAGATGAAGTCTGTATTCCCTTAATGCCACACACTACAGAAACTGAAATTATAGATCAATTAATGAATAATTAGCTATAATAAAGCAATTTTTGCCATTGATGTGTAAAGGATGAGTTAAGTCTCTCAGCCTGAGGAAAGAAGCTGCTCTATAGTCTGGTGGTATAAAAGCAGACACTTCTGTATCTTGTGTCTGGTTAGGATAGATTAGCATAATGGCCAGAAACACATCCTCATATCAAAACGACTGAATAGGCTGCTTGCCAGTAACTCCCAAAGCATAAATAACGGTGATGTATAACCCATACTACTGTTCCGAAAACAACATGACTGCTGCAGCATACCAGCGGCAAGCATACTGGACCTTCGTCATTTCTCTACATTTCATGCTAAAATGGCTTACAGTCCCTATTATTATTTTTCAAAATAAGCAAAAGGGATCTGTAAACAAACTCTGCAGGCAGTTCAACGAGCAGCTTAATCAGAACAGCAGGATGGAACAAAATCAGAGTACATGGAGATATTGAGTGTAGAGTGCAGATGATTTTGTCACGAAAAACATCTGACAATAATGATCAAAACAACTGAAACAACATGCTGAAATGGCTGTATGACGGTGGGACAATTCTGTGTGGTAAGTGCAGTTTTTTCCACCTCAAACACCACAAACCATTTTTCTCTCTACTTAAACATATTCAAATGAATGTAAGAAAATGAAAACAGAAATATACCATCAATAATCTGCCAATCTGGAAACACAAGATCAAACATCATATCATGGGAAAAGACTGATATTAGGGTTAGGGTTATTTTCATCCTAGTCAACCAATCAACAACAGTCAATAATAAAGCATCAGTAGTAATATATGTTTCTATTAAGTTTTCCTATAATCTTTTTGAAATAAAAAGAAGGATAACATCTCTCACAGAGTTCAGTAGAGAGCTGTGTATTCACTGAGAAGGCGTAGAGTAATTGTTCTGTGTTCTGTTCGTAGCGGTACGCCTCTCACCGGCTGAAGCTCACCAAAATGTTGGATTTCTCTTCTTGAAACACTCCGGAGGATGAGAGGTGGGCTGTTTGGTTTTCTGCCAGAAAAACCTGTTCAGACTACACCTCTCAGGTCACACATCTGTGAATCTAAACAATATATGTTGTCCATGTGGGATGAATATAGACTGGTTATGTAGATGTAGAGGAAGATTATTGGGTAAGAAATGTTGTTTACCCACTGCACCACATCACATGGCTTTTACATATGATAATTCACAATGATGCATTTCTTATCTCCCTCTCACTCTGTAGCTTATCAAGCCTGAACAATTTTTCTGGGACTTTGGATTGCATAAAAAAAAAAGATGTATGTTTTTCATCTTTTTAAGTATTTGTTGGATGCTTTTGTTTTCCCACACTCTCTGTGTCATCTCTCTCACTTACCCGTGCCGCTGAGTACACTTGAAAGCTCTTTGTTTTTGGCTCATCAATTTTTGATTCACATGTAGTCAACCTGAGAGACTGAATTACGTGTACAAACTTGAAACTTAAAATATCAGAACATTCATTCTTACATGCACTGGGTTGCATTAAAAGTACTGCATTAATCCCTCTGGGGAAATAGGGGTTGAGCTATAGGAGTCGATTGTTTACTATAAGGAGTCCGGGCTCTCGCTGAAGCAGTAATGAGTTGTATAGTGTCGGACATACACTGACTGTATCACTGTTTTTTGTTATAAACAGATGGCCCAGCTGATACCTCTGGACAATATGTACATTTACCAGCGACTGAAGATATGATGCATATTCCCTCTGTCACTTATCATGTGTTGTGGGTGTACATACTGCAGTGCTAATACATGCTGTACAAAGCAGGCTGGACATGGTGATTGATGGCAGATTAGTTTATCTCATTCTGACAGCTGTCGACGACTCGACACGTTTGAGACCTTCCTCAAGCCATCATTGGATTAGATGTAGTCAGCCAACAACTTTTAACAACATGTCTCTATTACATGTTTATTCTTATGTGTCATTAAAGCTGCACTCATTGATACTTCTTTGTGAGTCATGATAGTTTGCTGATACAGTCGCTAGAACAAGTTGTCAAGGTTACTGTATTTCAGTGTTGTGTTTACAGCTTCTGTTGCACCTGAGAAACCAAATTTTAAGAATGCACTTCATTTTATTCTTCTCTCTCAGCAGACCCTGATGTTATTGGTGCACTCTGGATTTTTCATCTGTGATTATTTACACGCCATGTTTATAATTTAACATGGGGTCAAGACATTGACCGATGTGGATGCAGTTCAGTTGAATCCTTAAAGTTGATTGTTTTGATTTTATGTACAGTGTGTAATTTAAAGGATTATGGCTGAAGTTGGGAGAGAATAGGTTTTGGTGGTTTAGTTGGTATTCCTTTAGCTTCTGCTACATGTTTATGAAGAAATGTGTCGGTGCCATCCGGTGACACTGCCATACAGTTAATGTATGCCACTTGTATTAAAAGGCAATAGGTTCACAATTCATCTCTGTTTAAGCACTGCCAGACATCTTGTAAATGCTGTTCTAAGCACTGTCAGCCGTATAATAAGTGCAAAGTGTCTAAACATGTGTGACTATGAAATCCCTGGCAATGACCACCTCTCTGTGTTTTCAGTAAAGAAGTAAAGACTAATCAAGTGGTGTTGTAGTTCACCTCTGTTTAGTGGTCCTTGTTCCAGTAGACCACCTTGTAGAAAGATATCATATTTTTATTATCAAAAAATAGAAACCCAACAATCACATCACAATTTTAAAGGTGCTATTTGTAAAAAAAGTTGATTATTGAGTCTCATTCCCAACCCGTCAAAAACTGACGCTCTGGGAGTCTGTTCACGGTCGAGATCCATTCTCCATCCAAGCTTCATGGAAATCTGTTCTGTAGTTTTGGTGTAATCCTGCTGACGGACCAACCAACAAAAAGGCACAGCTGAAAATGTAACCTTCTTAGTGGAGGTAATAAATGAGCAATAACACTAGAGTATATACTCAGGAATGTACTTAGGCTAAACAAACAGCAAAGGAGATCAGTGCTGGATTAGTGTGGTCTGCCCTTTGTCTTCAGTGATTGGTTCACATGTATTGGCTGTGGCAACCACAGGGCAGAGATTGTGGACAGGTGTTTAACAAACACCAGCAGGCCTTAAATAAATGCCTGGTGGTGTCATGTGTGTTTAGCCACCTGGGGACCTCGATTAAATGCCTGGCCATGTTAAGTTGAGAGGAATCGTGAACCTTTTGGCTTGTGATACATTGGAATGTCCAAAAGTGGTAAATTCAGTTCCAGAAGAAATCACCTTGAACCTTTTCTGTAATCAAACTCTGACCAAGTCTTCGGTTGCTATTTGAACTGCAACCATGTCAAAGTCTGCACAAAGGCAAGACTGACCTAGTCTTGTTAGCTGCAGAACATTTATTTGGACACATTTTGCAAAAAAGTTTAAATGGGCAAATAAAAACAGGACTCAGTAAAAGAAGAATGACTTTAGAACTTTTCTTCGACTACAGTGGTGAATGCGATGTTTCCTACAAGCTTCACTTTCAAGAGTCTTTCAAATAATACAGAGAACATTTGAGTGGTGCCAACCAAGTTGTCACAGCAGTGGAGAATATAAACCTCCAAATTGAATAGGCCTTTGAAGGAAAATGTCAGCAGCTTAATAGTACTTCTAAAAACAGCTGTAAGAGAAATGAATGGACTTCTGTAGAGACCATCATTATGTTGATCACAGCATGAATTCACAGCAAGAACCTTGTATTCAAATAGATGGATGAACACTGGGACTGTGAAATGCAAAACACTGGTAAACAAGATTAGGTCTTAATCTACCGAGGTGCTAGCAGCTCTGTGAGGCACAGTGGTGCTTTGAGCCAACGTCAGCATGCTGAAGGAAACACAAAAACTGGAAACGACGATGAGCAGGAAATAGAAAGTGACAACAAGACACAACAGTATATAACTAGTGACCAAAAAACAAAACCATGACATTAGGCCTGTCACGATAAACAATAAATCAATTAATCGTACGATAAATAAAAATTAGCTCGATAATTTTGCCGGCCTCGATAATTTCCATTTGCATGCTTGTTTGTTTTCCTCGTGTCTCTCACGTGAACCCTCTTGTCAGTCACTCTTTCTCTCTGTGTGGGGAGGCGGGGCCCTGCCCCTGACATAACACAGAATGCAGCTTGAGAGCCCCGTGAGGAGAAGCAAGCCAGAGGTGAAAGTTAAAGCTAAAGTTCTTCCGAGCGCGGAAGGAGAAGGTTTCACTTTCAGCGAACAATGGCTAAATGAACTCCCGCGATTCTACCAGATACTTGTCCGACGACTACGTTATAGGTTTCACTTCAGTCTCTGTGTTAACTTCCACTAGGTCCACTGCGCTGTGTATCTGCTCCGGCAGTCTGAAGCCCTCCGGAACAGATATGCAGGACTTCTATGCAGCAAGTCAGCTGAATTTAGCACCGAGCAGACAGGAAGTCACCAAAACAACAATATAACATCCGGTTACTTTTCAAAATGAAACACCCAGTGTTGACGCCAGCACACAAATCTCAATAAAGAGACAAATACAAGCTCTACTACTAATCCTTTCGGTCAGGAACACTTCCTGTTGTTGTGTTTATAACACATACCTATAACTGTGGTACTGCAAAACCTGTCACTTTGCAACTCAAGCAGGGGTCTTCAACGTGTTTCAGGTCAAGGAGCCCTTAAATGATTAACTGATTGAAGTTACAAAACAATCCACCGTGACTCACAAGAATGTTGGCTACACTTGTGATAATGATACGGATAACTGGCCAATATGTTTTAATAATACATAATCAGCTAACTTGTTTGCCATTATGGATGTGTATACCATCATCAGTGTTGTCAATCAAATGTTTTTTTTGTTCACAGAAAAAATCTTTGCTAATAATATCTTGGATTCATATAAAAAACAAACAAAAAAAACAACAACTTTGTAGTAACAGTGACAGCCCCCTTGGGGTCACGGACCCCCATTTAAAGACCCAGGCCCTATAGCCCCATTAGCCTGAAATGGTCTTGTATTTTTTTCTGCCAGGACTTAGAGAGAGAGGACTTGAAGCCTTTGCTATATTTAGCTGTCATTCACATGTTGACAAGGTCCTCCTCCTCAGTGCATGAATGGAGTGCTGATATCCTCTTCAAGCTTAATGTTCTTCCTCACATGTACTCAAAAACCCAGTCATTATGCAAAGGTCAAAGCGGCAGCTCAGGAAACCTCATGGCTCCTATAGAGCTGACAAGATTGATGTGCATTTACCAGAAGCTCCTTTAAACAGGTGAAGAGTTAATTGGCTATAAATGCGACATATTAGTGAGGTTCCATGACTCTGATACGTTCATGTACCAGATCCAATGATGCATACATATGAGTTCATGCCAAACTCAACAATAACACTGTTAATGTTGGAAAGCCAAAGCTGAGCTGTGCTTGTAAAAGGAAAACTCACAGCTCCGAACTAATCCGTCTCACACATTTTATACCTCAACTCCGACATTATGC
Source organism: Spondyliosoma cantharus (assembly GCA_900302685.1). Classification (NCBI taxonomy): domain Eukaryota; kingdom Metazoa; phylum Chordata; class Actinopteri; order Spariformes; family Sparidae; genus Spondyliosoma; species Spondyliosoma cantharus. Next base: position 23,590 of record OMLP01017122.1, read on the forward strand.
TGCAGATAAACCCATTCCCCAAATCTTCCTCTCTATTTGCCTCGCTGCTTTTTTTTAAACGCAGCTCAGGCAAGAGAACAGTCTATCGCTGTCCATCTCTCACACAGTAGGAAAATGTAATTAGCAGGAGTAAAGAATGGTGTTAAGGTTTCGATGAATCAAAGTTTGCCTCGAAGTGTATGCGCAAAGAAGTAACCAGAGACTTTTACTGCCAGGAGGAGTATCTCTATACCTCTCTCGCTACAGTTATGGGAGATGGTTTCCATGACAATGTTGCACTTTCGAGGGATAAATGAGAAAGAGCTTGAATGTGAACTTGAAAAGGA
>OMLP01017123.1:2312-12363 GCA_900302685.1 Spondyliosoma cantharus
ACTAGAGATAACATAGGGCCTTCAGAGACACTGACAGAATTGGGGTCTGAAGGAAGATGTCCACTCTGCCCAGTCGATAATACAGCCTTGTATATACAAGTAAGTATCAAAGAGTTCAGCAAAACACACAAAAGCTCAAGCAATCTAAGAATAAAGTTCTAAAAATGTTACTTACATCATCAGCATCAACAACACCAATCTGTGGGTGGGACAGGTCAATTCCAAAGATCTTCTCCCAGTGGGGCAGAAGCTGCAGCGAAAATTAACTTTGATTAATCCTGCTGTTATCAGCCAGAATCAATCAAATGACTGCAACATTTGGGAAGATTCAAATGTGCTTTGTCATTAAATCTCAGCTCTCAGTTGACAGAGTCAAGGACTGTCCAGACGAGTTCCTCCAATTTCTGATAATGCATATTGTATGGTCTTACCAGGGGGAAGTCGTCAGGGTCAATCCAGACAATGCTGAGGTCAGGGTTATCCGTGTTATCCTCTGCAACTTCCTTTAGGATCTCAAGGAACTCAAAACCATCTGAGGAGTGGAGAGGACAATAATGAAACTGACTAAACTATTGTAGAGGTGAAGCAATGGGAATCAGTGATCTATTCATTAATCTTCTCTCATTAACATGCACAATATCCCATCAACACCACGTTAAAACCCCTTTGTTGCTCCACATTGAACTATCTAGATTTGCTGTTGGTGACTGATTATAATGCTATCTTTAGCTGGTTATTCAGGGTTCCTTTACCTGGATCAGCCTCCTCTGCAAAAGCAATGATGTGTTCACCATCAACATCGTCCTCCTGTGGAAAGAATAAAGACAATTTCTTAAATTCAGAAACTGTTCCCGAGTTGTAATTTGATCAAAGCCTGTAATCGTTCTGGTGTTGAAAGTTTCCAGGTTCTTACCCAGATCTCGTACATGTTGTGTGGTTGCAGCTTCCTCAGGGTTGGTCTGGAAACACAGATAAAAAAGATTTAACGCCTTTTGTTTTCTTTATAGGTAAATTTTAAATTCATGAGATGAATGGGATTTGCCTGTCATTATCTTCAATGAAATCCACCAGCTCATCCTCAGTGTATGGTTTTCCTGGGATGACCACTGGATCATCCATAAAGGGTTCATAGAAGTCAACCTCATTGAGCTTCAGGTCCAGAGCCTTGGCAACCTGTCACACACAACCAAATTTAAAACCAATAACTGAGCGTGAAGGACCGGCTAATCACGAAGAAGTCAAAAAGTTTAATTCACAAACCATTACACCAGTTTAGCTTGTATGAATAAATGAAAACAATTCATGTTAAGTCATTTTTACAGTTTGACATTTTAATGGAAGAAACATCATCTACAGTCTTTTGAATAAAAGCTGTCATGTATATGCTGTATGGTTGTACGTGTCGGGACACATGGTGGCTGTTTTGATTTTGATAAGAACTACACCACTTTCAGCCAACTAAAATAGTCTTAGTTAATATTAGGCTACAGTGCGGACTCCTTCGTAAGTAGTCAGTGAATGTTCTGAAGTTCCCACCAATTATAATTAGGTTTAAAGATTCTGGTGAAAGACATTATCAAAGAAAATCTAACTTAATCCAAAAACATTGAAAAATCAGTTATTTAAACTGTAATTCATACCGCTCCCTTCCCTTTTTTTATTCTGGCGTTTTGACATTATGTCACAGACATCTATGTATTTGGTTGCAGAGATATCTAGTGAAGTTAGCATGCTGATGACATCCTGGCAGTAAACAACACCATTACCCCCCCATAGCTCTTAGCTCCCAGTCTGAGTAGAGTCAGCTAACAGCAACACTCGCCAGCTGCACACTTAATTAAGCAATATTACCCGACAGGGTGTGCTTTAACGTCATTTGAGGACGACAGTGATGCGGTCAGGACCGAGGCACTTGCACCGAGGTCCGCAAGCAGCATTATACAACTAATACCAACAAAAATAAAATGTATAATCAAAATATATCCATGTTGATGGACAATTTGCTCTCAAATTTTAAAGGTTTTTGCAAGTGTGCGTTGCGCTTCCATGGAAACACATGGGGTCTGACTAATAACTGAAACAAAATCACTCACGTCAGTAGACTCATTTGTGTAATGGAACGTAGTTTACCACTACAGCAAATAATCCAACCCTTTGTAACGACCTAGCAACAGAGAGGATTTTCTAGTCCCAGATGAGTGAACTTTGAGCTGACGTTAATGTTTTATCGCAGTCTCGGAATTTCCCGAACTAAATCAATACTGCACAGATAAACAGAAAATTCTTATTTTTATCATCAAGATGTTGATTTTTTCTTTTATATTTTTTTTAAACGTTTTCACCGCGGTCACAACAGTGTCTCTCACACCGAAGGGAATAGGCTACCCTCTCGGCTAAAACGGGACACTTCATTCTATAAATGTGACTTTGGCAGCTGACAGGTGGTTTGTGATTTATTTTCATGAGTAATAAATAATGTTTCTAAAAAAGAAACAATCCCAGTTGATTGAGCTCTTCATGTGACATAGGCACAAATCTTTCATTTTTTGTCATTTGGTTCTTCTCATCCTCCTCCAACCATTCATCCAAACTGAGATTGCCAAATAAATCAAAATTAACAACAAACCGATCCATTTTGTAGCCTATTTTTCTGCCGTTTCCTACTCCAGCTCTGACAGTTACAATGTTGCCATGGAGATGGATACAATATTGCTCCACAGACTTGGCGGAGTAATATTTTGAGTAATGAGTTCTAAATTTCTTGTTGACCAATCAGATTGCTTGGTTGGAACTACTTGTTGTATAACTGAGCTTAGCAGCTAACAGATGCTAGAGCTAGCAATAGTTAACGGCTATGTTTGGAGTTGTTTTGAGTATGAATTTGGCAGGTAGCTAATCTTTACATATAGCGCCTTTAAGTTATATTTATTTTAAAATGAGGTAGCTGTGATTCATGCAAATTATTGTCCACCTTATTTATTCATCAGTTAAAGTGTGACAAACATTATGTGTAAATATCAGTACTAGGTTTCACAAGATCATTCTATAGACTTAAGAACTATCCAACCTTGTCAAAATTTCTGCACCGAATAACAATAATGAAAGTGTTACTTGGTGCTTTAGCCTTTGTTTGATTGACTATTACAATATAGAATATATATATTGGTTTTCATACGTGTGGTAGAAAGTTATGGAGTAGAGAGCGTGTCCAATTTATGCTTTGACATGATTATTTAACTCAAAGGCCTCAGAGTCCCTCACATGATTTATGTACAGAGGTGGTTACCTACATTGATTTGCCTCATCTCAGGTGGTGTAATTATGATGTAGGACACACTGTATAAAGCTGAATGAATGAAATATTACTTAAAAGGAGCAATATGTAAGAATTGAACCTCTCGAATTAATACTCCGAACAAATAGGGGCCAGCATATCACCGGAGTAACTGCTGCTTACTGTAGGTCTGGACTCAGAGATCGGAGTGGTAATATAAAAACAGGATTGGCTAGCTGCTATTTTCAGGAGATATCTCTGTAACACAGTACAAAGACGTCGTTGATATAGCGACACAACAAATGTTTTTACATTCTGTTGAAGATTTAAAGTAAGTTACATTTTTTGTGTTTTAGACTAAATTCTTACATATTCCACCTTAAGTCTTGTGTCCATGTATATGTTCTGATACCAAAATTGTACTAACTTATATATTCAAGTTTGTACTCTTTAATTCATCCAAGAGAAGATTGACAGATGTATGAGGATTTCCAATTCCAAGTACATGGATGTATGGTGTGTTAGATGCATATTTCAAATAGAGCTTTTTGTGTTCATCAGTGGTCAAAATTCAAAAAGATCTAAGCTTCCCTGTGGAGTGCATCAAGGCTCGATTTCTGGCCTATGTTAAGTTGATAATTTATGTTAATGCTCTTATGATACTGTTGTGCAAATCTATATTTCTTAAATTAAAAAAATATCAAACATACAGTAGCCTGGGAACCAGAAGAATCTACAAGCTCATGTTTAATTTGCTCCAGAATGATACTGGCCATCTTCCTGTTCAGACAGTTTTCCCTTCCTCCTAATTGTTGATGGGCTAGTTGCGAGTTGTCTTGGAGCAGGTTTGATATGATGACTTACACAGGAGTGTCATGTCACATGTTTCGCCCCTCTGATTTAGTTTTAGTTCCATCCAATTGTCTCCTGCCTACAAGTCTGTCTAGTGCAACACACCATAATCAAGAAACTCTTTTTAACCATCTGGGCACTGCTGATCAAATATGAATCAAGATTCTTCTGGCCTTAGCATGGCCATATGTCATCTAAGAGTGACCAGATTAAACCAGAACTGGCCCAAATATGGGTCACAGTTTATTTCTATTCTGGTGGGCTGAATCTTGCCCAAACCAGGGCCTGCTCTGGTTCATTCTGCTCGCTCTTGGCTGACATGTGGCCATGGTATGGCTTCCTTGTGGCCCAGATCCCGCAAACGGGAGTGGACCGCCCAACTGCCATCATTCTATACGGTATGTGGCCCGGATGAACACATCTGGTACAATTTTGCTATCTGGGCAGTATAAATTTGGCAACGCCAGGCTAGATTGAATGACAATGTGTATATAATGTTAAAGGAATTGCTTGTAGTGACAAATCCACAGAAAGTAACCATCTCTATCATCATCTCTATGGAACATTTTAGTTTCCTTGGCCCACAAATAATGCTTTCATGAACCCTTATTTTCTGTAGCTGAGGGCAGCTGTTTTTAGGCAATAAAGACACACGACCCGCCCAGCACCAAATTTAATGCATTTTATATTTCTAAGTTATTTCTAAGTTAGTGTCATCTATGTGTGAGAAAAAATACCCTGATAATCAAAATAAAATAAAGAAGAAATCATTTTTATTCTACCCAGTCTTATTATGTTGTTTCAAGTGTGTCTGGTAAAAACTTAAGTTAATCATTGTTAATACTCACCTTGGGACTGAATGTTGCAAAGAACTTGATGTGAGGATGGAACTCTTCGGCAGCATCGGCAAAAGCCTCAAAATCTGAAATTTTACAGGCATTCATCAAGCTGTTTCAGGAGTTCAGTCCATGTAAGAAATATCTAAGAATGCAGACTTGTTGCTCTCATCATTATCAGTCTGCAGCTGAAAGTTAAGTCAAGCAACGTGAGCCCTCTCCCTGTTACACTTGCCTGATATGCAACTATGAGCTATAATGTTGAAAAGCAAGCAGCAGGTTATCATACCATCACAGTACAGATTCTTACGTTCTGACTTGTGACTCTTAAAGTAGCCCACCAATTTGATGTCCTCTTCGATGTTTTCAAAGCCTTTCAGTTCCCTACTATTGTCAATAATTTCCACTGGGTCGTCAAGAACCTGTGGCGGAAGAGGAGGATCATGGATGAGAAAGGGGGGAGACAATATAGTCAGAGGTGAGAGAGAAAAGAAGAGTCAGATTCTGTGGGTCATCTCTGAAGGAAGCAAACTGGGACTTTTGCTAAAACAAGGCAGGCTATTAACTGGGTGATTATATCCTCACGAACATCAAAGACGAAGTCCACAAGAGTGTCTGCTGCGAATTCGCCATCATATTCTATGACTTCATCATCTGAGAAGATGAAGACGCTGTCAGACTCCTCAAGGCCTGGAGGAAAAGAGCAGACGTGAAATGTGTTTAGCCTCAAGCAAACCAACAATTTGACCCCACCTTTCCCACATTTACGAAATGATTCTGACTCTAATAGATGGCTGGTCTCATTATTGTGCCTTCAGCTGTGCTTATCCTGAGTGTTTACCTAATTTCTTTGCAACGGCCTTGTCGAGCTTTGCATCAAGGAGTCCGACTCCGACATCCTCATCATCAAACTCATCCAGGACTTGGGCTGCAAGCTGTAAAAACAAATACACCGTCATACAACTGAGGACATGATTTTCCAGTTTAAAACAACTCTTAAAAACATGAGAGCACAGGTCTGTATGAGTATGTAGTAAAATAAGTATTTATGCCCACATTTACACCTTTTTGACAAAGTCGTGTCACTCAGTAGTTTCATTACCATAAAAGCCTGGTTTCAGAGCGCTGCTTATGCACTTTCTAAATCTGTATGAAACTTGAACCTTGTGACTGACAGTTGGTTGCACCAATGGCAGTGCCACATTTGCAGCCTGACTGCATTGAGGAAGTGGTTTGAGAGGTTGTCTCAGTGTGTTCTGAGGGTAAAAAGCATGCACGCACACACACACACACACACACACACACACACGAGTGCACACGGGTGAGAGATCTTGAGCAGCTGCTTTTACTGGCATAAATAGTTGGACTAACTAGGCTGTCTTGCAGATTGTGCAGATAATTCTTGGCATTTCATTTAGTTTGATTGGAGCTGCAGATGGGTGGGGCTGTTTACAGTTTATAGCTTAGCAGTAAATAAGATTATATGAAAAGTTATATAGTTTAAATGATATCTAATTATATACATTAGAACGTGTACCTTTAATAAAAGCAAACAATTCATATCTTAAAGAACAGAATTTTGGTTTTACCTTGACTTTACCTTTATGTTTGGTTGCAGACTCCAACCTTTTGGCATTTCAGAAGGCTATAATAAACTTTTTAAAGGGCAAGAAGTGATTGAGATGAGTGAGGCTTGAAACTATTAAGCAACTGAAGTAGGATACACTTGATGATAAATTGTAACAAAGACATCAGAATTTTTTTTCTAGCTCTTTTACATTTAAGAATGTTCCTTTTAAGAAAAATAGTGCATTTAAAATCTGCAAGTCAGAGGAAATTTGGTGAGTAATATGTGTGTTTGAGGAGATACATCAGAGGTTGTTTATCTTGATTTGAATTTAGATATATGTTCATACATTTGGCTTCTCTCTAGTTATCTATTTATATATTTTTTTATGCAGTTTATTTTAGATAGACACAAAATGAAATACGATTTATATCTGCTTGTCCTCAAAATATAAAACATGCAAAGCTGTCTTTGGACCTGGGTGTTGGTAATGTGTATCTGCAGTAATGTGGCTGATATCATTTCTTCAGAGAAACTGAATCTCCCCAACTACATGTAAAGTTAAACCAACAGCCTCACTAACAGGGATGGGATGTCATAGCATGACATCTGCATCTAAAATGTACTGCAACTGTAAAAAAAAGAAAAAATTGCAAAAATATAAACACCATATGTTAAATATCTTGTCATTTCCTGCAGTGGTATTGAGAAAGTGTCGCAATGTGCAGTTCACATGTAAATATATACAGAATGCAGGCCCTTAAATGTTATTGTTTTAAATGATATTAAAATCATGAAGCATTAGGTCCGAATCACATCCGTAAACAACACATGGACCGGAGTTTGGCCACCTCAACAATCTAATCATTTTTCAATGACCAAGGGAGAAAAAACATTTAATTACGACTTCCTCATTTTCATCATGTCATATTTCATTTCACTAACTCCTGGAGAGCCTTGACCTCTCACATGTTGAGCCCTTTTGCTGTTGTCTGTTACTAATAATAGAACCTCCTCCAACATAAGTCATAATGCATTCATAAGGAGAAACACAAGCCTTCAGGGAGCTTGAGCCACCACAAAAGCAGCTCAGGGATAAATATAGCTCCAGAAGCCACACCAGTCCAGGGACTATTTTGGCGAGGTGGCAGTGATGCTCACTGCTCTGGGATCCGCTGACAAGTACAGTACTGTAAGTGCCAATCATGGCGCAGAGCTGAGCCGGCACTACTGGAGCCAGAGCCTCCAGGGGCTGGCCTCCATCCCTGAGACCGAGCCCTGATGCTCCCTTACAAAGATGCCAGAGACCGTCTGGTGTATCTTTAGGAGAGCAGCATCTCTCTCTATCTCTCTTTCTCTCTCTCTATTTTGGTTATTAATGTTTTACCTTCTGTACTAACTGGTATCTGTTACTGTTCGTTCCCCCCACATTAACCCCCCATTTAATTTATTTTGTTGACATTACATGACAAGCTAGAGTCATTATTTGTTGATTGACAGATGTAGTTACTGTGTAAAGTTTTTACCCCAAATTCCTTCCACATCAGTTTCGAAGGAATGTTTCACAGTTGTCAATAATGAATCGGTTTAAATTCCATCCCACTGATTAGACGCTCAGATCTGTTTTTGATTTTGTCTATAATGATTTTGCATGTCAATTTTAAAATGAGCCTCCACCAATACTTGTAGCTCCCCTGAAAATAAAAGCATGTGTACGGCCTTTACTTTACTGTGAAGTGGCCATGCACAAATGCTGTAAAATATGGTTGCCACATGATCCAGTGTATATATTCCACAAATCAGTCATCACTCCTATCACTTTTTAAAAAAAAAATATTATTCTACTGCAACTTTCACAACAGCTATTAGTCTGGAGTTGCACAAGTCACGAAAGATGCAAATCTAACTTTTCCTGGAAGATTTGGTGTGGGTAGAGTGACATTTGAACCCACACTTTGCATACCGAATGATGATGTAATGTCTCTGCGAGGAATGTGATGAAACTGCAAAGTATCCAAGCTGAGGTGTGACAGGCGTGCTGATAGACATGTGTTAAGTGCATCAACTCCACACACACACACACACATACACGCACACACACATACAGTGACCCACAACGCCCAGCCTTTGCCAGAATAAATGATATCTTGGGTCCTCACAGCTCAGCGCTTTGCCCCGTGTGGACGTATCTGACGACACACCACAAGCTTGTGACACATTTTCGGGACTTCATTGATCAGCATTTCTGAATCCAGCAAAGTTACTTTCCACCTTGTAGTGTCACGTTCCCATGATGCCACCCTCTGTGCTCAATTTCACATTCAACATTGTGCGAAATCTTTAAAAATATATTTGTCTCTGTTGCCAAAAAATATATTTTTCTTTCCCTGTAACCACACAGTTGAACCTTTACTATAAATTTATTTTTATGTTTTCTTTCATATCTTACGTCAACTTAACCAGCAGTTTGTTGTCACACACTTCACATATGCATTATTGAAAGTCCATGCAACCACATTAAATTAAATCAGATCAAAACTCCACAACAACAGCTTCTACAGCAACACTGAGTTAAACACTAGTTATTCTACTTCCTCATCGGTAAGCTGTAAGCTATCTACCCACACTCCCCATCTCAACCCACCTCAAGGGCCAACTCCTCAATCTCAAACTGTCTCTGGGCGACGCGGCTGGATCCGGGATGGTCATGGTAGTACACCACCATGACATCGTACTTCTTCATCACAGACTTATAGTTCTTGGCGTTGAGGTCGTGGACACGGTCCTTTCCATCATACTCTGGGAAGTCCAAGCTATCCTTGCCCAATGATAGCCCCACAAAGGACAGCAAGACTGCCACAAGCACCCAGGTCCACTTCATGGCTCCTCTCTAAGTAAATGTAGATGTATTTACAGTTTCAGAAAGGGGCGACAAAAAAAGAAAAAAAATCAAAATAGTTTGGTAAATGTAAGGAGAACCCCTTCCAATCCGCGTCACCCAGAAGAGAGCAAGACCAACTCCTGCATCCACCTTATTAAAAACCTCACATGGGCAACTGTCAGTGGGGCACAGGGTGCAAGAGGGGTTGGGCTAAGTTTGACATAGGTGTGAGTGTGCCTATGTGGGGTGTCACTGAGCATGGGGAAGATGAGGCGGGGGGGTCGCTGTGGTTGCTGGGGTGACAACCCAGCCTTGTGTGTGTGTATGTGTGTGTTTGTGTGTGTGTACGTGTGTGTGTGGGTGTGTGTTTGTGTGTGTTGCAGACCTGTCAAAGTGGGTGGAGAGAGGAGATGACGACCAACATGCTATGATTCTTCATCCAGAAGAAGACAGTGATGGAAGTGGAGGGACAAAGAAGGAGGGCGTGTGTGTGTGTGTGTGTGTGTGTGTTTGTGTGTGTGTGTTGAGCCCGTCTGCATTGAGCCAGAGGAAGAAAGAGTGATATGATGAATTTAGAGGTGGCTGCAAATATGTGGCCACTCTTTTCCCATATAAAGTGTAGATGGAGGCTTGGATCCCAG